>CAOKYR010000129.1:0-52879 GCA_948473455.1 Teleiodes luculella | reverse complement strand
CGCATTCCTGGCCGTGCTTTCCTGGCCGTACAATATCAGCCCGAGCTGATAATGTACGGCCAGTAATGTACAGCCAATAATTGGAATCCACTGTACACCAAATATCAGACCGTGCAATACTGTGGTCACCAAATACCGCCCGTGCTGATATTGCCCGACCCGATAATGTCCGGCCCGATAAATGGAAGCCAAGATGGCTGCCACTGCCTCCAGCCATAGACTGTCAAATCGAAGCCTCGTTTTCATGGCTGGTTTTAAATTATCATGATAGTGCACTTGGCTTTATGTATGGATATAAACTAAGTGTTTTGTTTGTTTTACCCTCTTTTTAGTTAATATTTTAATATCCTACTTACTTTATAACTCACTTATTAATAGCTTCACTTGTATGTAAGTATTTGTGTTCATAAGTCAGAAATCTTGCAAGCCGATTATAACCCACACTAATCGTATCATTTCGTTTGGAATGTATAATAAAATTGTATTATAATAATGTAATTTAGATGAAAATACAATAAACTGACACAAACAAGCTCTCACTATCAGCATTTTGTCTTTACGAGACCTTTAAATTACACTTATGGGAGAGGTGATCACTTGACCAGGGTCTGACAAAGGATTCTAAGGGTGGGAAGTGGAACTTTTTACTGCCTACTACTGCTAGAAACCCCTCAATTTGTCTCATTTGATTTGCCTTATCGAAATCTTTATATTGCAAACGGTAGGTATCCATTTAACCAGAGTCTGATGAAGAGTCCTGAAGGTAGATAGTGGAACTCTTCAATGACTACTAGTAAACTCTTTGAGTTTGGACTCATTTTGAGTCACTCACACCAAAATGATTTTTGTTAGCAGCATACCTATTTACGGACTCATGTTTTCTCCACTTTACGGCCAGTACCTACTACGGTAGCACTTATAAGATCCTTGTGGCGCACGCACACGTTTGGAAAAAACCGAACGGAATGCAGATTTATACCGCACACACCAACCAAGCAAGCTGTATGGTGCGCATGACGTGCGCGGCAGCATTACCGGAGTAGTTCTTAACTGTGATTAATAAAATAACGTCGTTTTTTGTCCTTACCTATTTTAAATGAGTCCGTAAACATGCTTAGATAGGGATACAGCTCGGACGATGCTTGTCTGTGATGAAAGAAGAAGAACCGTAGTAATTATAAGATCCTTGGTGCCCCTGGGCGAACACGACAGGTTTTTTCAGGGATTCAGATTCGGGAACCGGAATGCTCCGCTTGCATACAAAATATTCAACAAGGCGCACACCGCGCACACGTTGGGTGGGAAAAACAGGACGTTTCCGTACTTTCGGGAAGGAAGAGCGGAAAATACCGAACCGAACGCAGTGTTGACATTCATTTTGTATCGATCGCCCGCCGCACATGGACAGAAAGGTAATGAAAGGTGGTTTTTAATTATTTGGAAAAATTAACAAGTATTCTACGCCTAGACAGTAAAAGGGAATATTATTACGATAATCAGGATCACTTATAAAAAAATAAAGGTGCACATTGGTTGGTAGAAATATAAAACAAAAGATCTGGCAGTACAATTATGCCTCTGGCAGTCCTTTCATACAGGTTTTTTCGTTGTGTAGTTGCTGTGAATGCTTTTTAAGAAAGAGATAGCGCATAACATTACAACAATGATCTATTGTCTCTTTCTAACATTTTATAAGATTTGATCGAAATTAAAAAACGTATCCCTTATGGAAAAGGCAAAGGGTTCAAAGCCCATACAGCCTAGTCTATAGTAATAACAGGAGATCTTCAGTTTAATTTCGTAGTCTTTAGTCATTTCTTTCTTGCATTTGTATTGAACATCTTTATTAGTCTTTTCATCATTGACATTGTTGACATCAGAATTTAACGCGGGGTATCCAACCAGAAACAGCTAACCACTTATTATTTCTCACTTTTATTGAATAGTTCTTCGTTAACGGCACATTTTCGCACTAATTACACCATATTAACACAACAATTACCATGAAAAACTAATTTTGAAAAGGACGATACAATCAACCCGGCCTTTCTTCTTGATTCCCGCTTAAAAACTCCTTGATATTAACTTGAATACCTGTCAGTTGAATACCTATATTTTTTCTCTTTGCCCGTCGTCAATGTCGTCAATAGTCGTCATCCCGTCATCCAGTTGAAATTACATTTGGTATTCTGTGGTTTAGGCAGGTATTTCACTTCACTGGCGACAGCGACAAAAAACGAAAGGGACGCAGTTATGGTGCAAGAGTGAGCGCGGTGTATTTGTATCTCATTTTAACGCATAACTGCGTCCCTTTCGTCTTTTGTCGTCGCCAGTGAATTAAGCGCCTTACTTTTTCTAATGGCTGGTTTACACGTATTAAGTGACGAAGTAATTAACTAAATTTTAACTTGATTTTAACTTAATTCTTGCGTGTAAACAACCACTTAAGAGCTCTTTAGTCGCAAGTGGTAAGTAAACGATTTAGTGGTTAAGTGAACAAGTGAAATAGAATCTAGTCTATTTTTGATTAAGTAGCCGCGCCTCCCGCACCGCTTGCATTCCCCGGTAGGCGTGGCTTTCTACTAACTAAACTGTCATTTAGTTACGTGTGAACTCAACAATTTAGTGAAGTACTTAAGTAGTACAGTGAACTAAAGAGTGCATAAGTTAGACAAGCGTGTAAACGATCGGTTACTTAAAATTAAGTTAATTTTAACTTAAAATTTAGTTAACTACTTAACAACTTAATACGTGTAAACAAGCCATAAAAATGAAACGAAAAACCTCAAGTTCTTCATTAGTTACCTATTTCCATTAAGGGGCTACCCAAGGCTAAAGCGGGCACTACACTCTCGACAAAACCCGAGAGCCGAAAGAGACGAGGTTATGCGTTAGAATGAGATGCAAATACACCGCGCTCACTCTTGCGCATAACTGCGTCCCTCATATTGGCCATGTCTCGTCTAGTTTTGTGGAGAGTGTAGTGCGGCTTTAAGTGGCGCCGCCCTCTGTTTAAAAAATAATTACTCGCGAAGTATTTTATTTTTCTAAAATCCGGTAGGTCATTTTGAAGTTGGCGTGCATAGGATATGTAAGGGCCATAAACTGTATTTATTATAGTCCGCTGTAGTTACAGATAAAAAAGTTGCTAAAAACGGCCACTTTTGTCAAATTTTCTATCTTTAACTACAGCGGACTATAATAAATACAGTTTATGGCCCCTATATATCCTATAGCACGCCAACTTCAAAATGACCTACCGGATTTTAGAAAAAAAATATACTTCGCGAGTAATTATTTTTTAACAGAGGGCGGCGCCACTTATTCTTTGGTAGCCCCTTAAAGTCTAAAAAAAAGAATAATTAAAATAATGTTTGTTATTCAATCAAATAATCTTGGCCGGAAGATTTTAATTAATACAAAAAAGATAATAATATACAGAATAATAGCTCGTGGAAATTCATTGAGGGTTGGTTTAATTGTAACTTTTTATTCTTTATTCTATCATACTTCGTACTAAATCAAGAGGAAATATTTGTATTTTTGTGTGTATGTTTGTAATGAATAAACTCAAAAACTACTGTATCGACTTCAAAATTTCTTTCACCATTAGAAAGTTACTTTCACCCTGAGTAACATAAGCTACCTTTTACCGCGGGCGGAGCCGCGGCGGAAAGCTAGTCTTATATTTTATCCTCTATTATATAAAAATGAAAGTCCTGACTAACTCACTCACCTACTCGTATCAGCGCCCAGCCCAAACGGCTGAACGTATAAAGGTGTTTGGCACAAACATCCCTTGGGTGACGGAGGCACGATATTGTAAGAAGCGACTTTTTTAAAATAGTTAGGTACCCAAGGGAAGAAATGTGGTTTGAAAGTTAGTATAGGGAAAAAAAATTAGTTGCAGGTATTGATTTGAAAATTTGTACGATTACTCCTTGAATAAAATAAATGAACACCTATTTTAGGATTTTTTTCAAAAATAACACCCAAGGGTGGTCACTTTTTTTAGTGAAAAATTTTTCTTACATTTTTGGGTTTGAAACTTTTCAGGATTACTCCTAAAAATAAATAAATTGACACGTGTTTCGCTATTTTTTGTTATCACCCCCAAATGGTGAAAAAAGGGACGAAATGGCTCATCAACGACCAGCCCAAACCGTTAACCCTTAATTTGGCAAAGAACAAAAAGTTAGAAAAATGTGTATTTTGTTGTTATAACTATTTAGGAGGGGTAATATATGACTCACAAAATGAAAAAAAAAATTCATTTTTTTATAGTTCATGAGAAAATGACTGTCCGGTGGGACGGACATTGCCAAATTACGGTAGCACACATTGATAAATTAAAGAAAATAAAAAAACAACAATTAATTAAATTTATATATAAAAATAAAATGAAAAATGCACAAAACTTACGTAAGTATTGTAATTTATTATCTTACTTTACTGGACTTGATAATCAATTAACGCGAGGCATACCTCCACAATCATAATGGTATGTTAGATGATACAGAAGGAATGTTAGACGGATTATTAGGGTAGTTAGATTCTCGGATTTCTTGCTGAATTTGATGTTAATGGGTCTGTATATAATAAAGCTGCTATTGCTTCTTGGTCTTTAAAGGAGGAGGATGGGCAGGTGTCGTAGTCAGCACTTGTGATGTGTTAATTTTCAGAATCTAAATTCTCACTAGTATCGGAAGGGCCATGCTTTCGTGGAATCAAAGCTAATATTTTAGTAGCACGACTATGCTGTTGACAAGCAGAAATAAATGAAAAGTAAACAAAAAGTGAAAAACATAAACCAATCTAACATCGTTAGTAATTTGGCAATGTCCGGTGTGACGGACAAAGAGTTATCGAACCCAAAAAACTAACAAAATGTGAACAAATTGTTAGTTTTATTAGCTCACCCCCTCGCTAAATATATTTACAAGCACACAATTAAAAAAATAAGATAAAAAAATCGATTACACTATTTAAAGAAAAATAAAATACCTTGAGTAAAACACCCGCTTGACTTTTCGTCGACATTTTGTGTCATGAATGACAGTTGCAGTTTTGTCACAGTAAAATTTATTTTTTTACTAATTCTTTATAAAAAAATAGTGAATTCTATCCAAAAAAAAGGTTTCATGTAGTAGAAAAAATATGTGACAGATTTTTTAAAAGTTTATGTCCGTCACAGCGGACGTTGCCAAATTAAGGGTTAAACCTAGAAAGTTGAAAATTTACAAAAAATATTTTTGATTTATTTTTCGATTAATTTCTTTAATGTATTTTTAAATTGATTTTTTTGTTAATTTTTTAAATAAATTTTTGATTTATTTTTTTAATTAAATACATGAATTATTTATTTATTATTATTAATTTATTTTTGATTGTTTTTTTATTTATTCTTCGATTTGCTTATTTCTTGTTCTTTTGGTAAGTAATGTAACATTTGTTAATGTAGGTAAACTGAAAATATTTGTTAAAATTACCGTTAGGAAATTATTTTCCTAACGGTAATTTTAACAAATATTGGTGGTTTTTTTGAGTTAGGGGGCAAGTCGTCCAACCAAAAACTGGGACCAGGGACCAGTTCCACCTTTTTAATTTGATAATAGGCAACTGGGCCCACGTTAGTATGCAATTAGGACGATTGTACTACCAAATATTTTTCTAGGGGTTTATTCGGTCCCTGGCTTAGCAAAGGGAAATAAAACGAGAGTTCAAGTGAGAGTTAGTCAAAAATCTTATATATGTCGCAGGGAAATATGGAAATCGGGGATTTCACGAAATCCCTAGGGATATCACGAACTCGCGGAAGATGCCGAATTCTCTTGTTTATTAAGTCTTCTTACTTAAAAATAATCTAGTGATATGACAAAATACCAATTCATCGTCAGTGATAAATGTCGTTTCACTAAACAAAATCTAGTAAAATGTTAGAAAAGCGAAAATGCCGAATACAAATGGAGCCATGCAGCTCTTTCGCTCGCTCTAGTACCTATACACGGGCACTAGTGGGTAAAACCAATTTTAACAATGTCAATAAATAGTCACCAAATTGAGATAAATAGAGAGAGATAAAATTTATCAAAAATCCGATTCACCATCTTTATATGTAGATTATTTTGAAATAAATCATAAAAAATAAATTTTTAGTTTAATTTTTGTTTGTATTTGAATTTTTGAAATATTTCACGTATTGAAATATAAATAAGACTTACCAAATCGAGCTCACAACGCCGCCGTCTCACTTATGTTTTGACTGATTGATATAGATTTTGTTTCTATGGCTGGCGGTGGGAGCAAGTTCTTAGAAAATATGCTTGGCGGTTAAAAGGTTAAAATATTTCGAGCCACATTTGAGATTTCATTTAGCGTGACGACTATTTTACGACTATTTTTACCCGACTGCAAAGGAAGGGTTATTTGGAATTGAAATCAAGCAGGTGCTCTGAGCGACGCATTTGTTTCGCTCCCACTAGTGCCCGTGTATACTGGAGCGAGCGAGAGAGCTACATGACGTAAAATACATATTTCAAAAATTCAAATACAAACAAAAATTAAATTAAAAGTTTATTTTTTATGCATTATTTCAAAACAATTTCGGATTTTTGGTAAATTTTATCTCTCTCCATTTATCTCAATTTGGTGAATATTTATTGACATTGTTAAAATTGGTTTTACCCACTAGTGCCCGTGTATAGGTACTAGAGCGAGCGAAAGAGCTGTATGGCTCGATTTGTATTCGGTATTTACGCTTTTCTGACATTTTACTAGATTTTGTGTAATGAAACGACATATTATCACTGACGACGAATTTGTATTTTGTCATATCACTAGATTATTTTTCAGTAAGAAGACTTAATAAACAAGAGAATTCGGCATCTTCCGCGATTTCCATATTTCCCTGCGACATATTATATAAGATTTTTGACCAACTGTCACTTGAACTCTCGTTTTATTAGGGTTCCGTGGTTCCGTAGCCAAATGGCAAAAAACGGAACCCTTATAGATTCGTCATGTCTGTCTGTCTGTCTGTCTGTCCGTCCGTCCGACCGTCCGTATGTCACAGCCACTTTATTCCGAAACTATAATACCTATACTGTTGAAACTTGGTAAGTAGATGTATTCTGTGAACCGCATTAAGATTTTCTTACAAAAATAGAAAAAAAAACAATAAATTTAGGGGGTCCCAACAAAATACATAGAACTGAAACACAAAAAAAAATTTTTCATCAAACCCATACGTGTGGGGTATCTATGGATAGGTCTTCAAAAATGATATTTAGGTTCCTAATAACATTTTTTTCTAAACTGAATAGTTTGCGCGAGAGACGCTTCCAAAGTGGAAAAATGTGTGTCCCCCCCCTCTAACTTCTAAAATAAGAGAATGATAAAACTAAAAAAAATATATGATGTGCATTACCATGAAAACTTCCAACGAAAATTGGTTTGAACGAGATCTAGTAAATAGTTTTTTTTTAATACGTCATAAATCGTAAACCGCAATTTACCTTTCACTATTATTAAAACATCGATCAAAGTCACAACGAATTACAAAAACTTTTATATTATGTTACTGGCTGCTACGGAACCCTTCATGGGCGATTCCGACTCGCACTTGGTCGCTTTTTTCCCTTTGCTAAGCCAGGTACCGAATAAACCCCTAGAAAAATATTTGGTAGTACAATCGTCCCATTGCATACTAACGTGGGCCCAGTTGCCTATTATCAAATTAAAAAGGTGGAACTGGTCCCTGGTCCCAGTTTTTGGTTGGACGACTTGCCCCCTAACTCGTTTTTTTATGGTGTTGTTGTTGTTCGATATTTACTGAAACGTTAGCTCTGCTACTAAAATTTTGTAATTAATTTGACGAAAATACAAGTTTGAAGTTGAAATCTGTTTCATATTATTAAAGTGCCCAAAGTGAAAAGACTATACAGGGCGTCCCACGGCTATGCCACATGGAGGGAAAGTACCTTAAATATTGTAGATAGAACATTTTACTGAAAGAAGACATTATTTTATTTCTAAAAACTATTAAAACTGCATTCATACATTTTTTAATAATTACATGGTTGAACCGGGAATCGAACCCGCTACATGAGGAAAAAAAAACACCCTGTAGTTTTATCATACCAATCGAAAGGCTCCTTCATAAGGATTATTTTTTGCTAAATAACATAGTGTCAGAAATAAAAGAAAGATCATGAATTTTAACATTTGATGTGGTCGCCGAGATTTTTTTTATGCATGGGGTTACTAGCGACCCGCCCCGGCTCCGCACGGGAAAATGGTTATTGTGGGTTATCCTTTAGTATATTATGCATGTATTATACATATAAGCCTTCCTCTTGAATCAATCTATCTATTAAAATCAAAATCCGTCGCGTAGTTTTAAAGACAGCGAGTGAAATAATCAAAAGAGTGCGACTTTGTATTCAACAGCGTAGGGGTCATAGCAATTAATAAAATTGAAAAATTTTGTATTAAAAATGTTAAAATACATAGTCTTCCTTTTATTTCTGACACTATGTTATTTAGCAAATAATAACCCTTATGATGAAGCCTTTCGATCGGTATCATAAAACTACAGGATATATTTTTTTCTCGTATAACTGGTTCGATTCCCGGTTCAACCATGTAATTATTAAAAAAATTATGAATGCAGTTTTAATAGTTTTTAGAAATAAAATAATGTCTTCTTTCAGTAAAATGTTCTACTTACAATATTTAAGGTACTTTCCCTCCATGTGGCATAGCTGTGGGACGCCCTGTATAGTACGCTAAACCCTGCCCTAAAATAAATTCTTCACCCCATTTTAACAATTAGGGGTTATTTGTGGGAAATATACTAAACATGTGTTCGTTTATTTACTGTCTGACCTAACCCTGTGAAGTTAAAAGTCAAAACGTCCAACATATTTTTTCCTTTTACAAACTTTTAACACCTTGCGGATTGTTTATCAGAAAAATCTCAGAAAACATGTTCGTTTATTTACTATCGAGTAGAACTCTGAGAAGTTTCAAGTTAAAACGTCCCACTTTTCTTTTCTCATACAAACTTTCAACACCTTTTTTAACCTTTAGTGTACTTTGTCGGAAAAATCCTGAAACACGGTGTTCGTTTATTTATTGTCAAGTATAACCATGCAAAGTTTCAAGTCGTAACGTCCAACGAATTTTTTTTCGTCATACAAACTTTCGACCCCTATTTTCCCCCTTAGGGTTTTTTTTTTAAATCCCGAAACACGTGTTCGTTTATTTATCGTCATGTATAATCCTGCAAAGTTTCAAGTTAAAACGTCAAACTAATTTTTTTTCTTCATACAAACAACAACTATTTTCACCCCTTGGGTAACGATTATCGAAAAATCGCTTCGTATCCCTTGCTTACGTCACCAAGGAATGTTTTTGCTAATTTTCAGCTTTGTACGTTTAGCGATATCATCCCTTTTTTCACCCCTTGGGGGTGATTTAACAAAAAAAAAATGGCGAAACATGTGTCGCTGATTAGGTGAGTGAGTTAGTCAGGACTTTCATTTTCTATAAAGAAGATGTTTGTAATAAAACTTTTACTGTATTATTCTGTGCCCCAGGAATGCAAAATAATGCTACCAAATTATTGAATTAAATCTAGCCATTGATTTATGGGTATTTACCGAGTACATAGGCAATTGAAATAAACACTCTATGCATAATTAATTGCATAACATAACAAAAGAGAGAAAATTAAATACTGGATGAAGACGAATAAGACGACGGCTGCATGGTTTATGCTTTTGCCTATTCTGAAATATTGTAAGATGAATTTAAAAAATTACTTATTATTTTTGTTTTTTTTTGTTGTCTTGTGTTTTCAGTTTTGTTTTGATAAATACGAAATTTATTTATGTAAGTTATGTTGTTTCGTTATTATGTAGGACTGTAGGTACCTAGCGCGTGCAACCCGAGTGCATCCGATAGTTCCTATTCAAGTTATGTTCTAGTCAAACCACCAATGGTTTACTTACTCGCCACACACCCCTTGTCTGAGTCGTGCAGGGTCAGTCAGGCAGGGGCAGGGGCGGCCCTGCGTACGGGTTCTACGGGTACCTACCTACTGAGTAGTTTTCCATTACCTACTACCTATTGACGTCGAGTTGCGGAAGATTAGCCCGTTGAACTAACCTACTACTACCTAACCTTATCCTTTATAGTCTGCACTGCAGTGGTATGGCAAACCTTCTTCACTTAAATAAAAGCCAACCTCTGATAAAGATAATGAAAGACAGCTTCTCTCTCCTGATAGCACATAGTGTAATTTATGTTAGAAAATTTGCTCAGACAAGTCAGAATATTGTTTAACCTCTGTATGCACCTAATTTGTGCATATTAGTAATAAAGATTGTTTAAATGAAAACATGTCCCAATCATTGGCTTTATGGAAGAAACATATCATTTCAGGATTGGTCCTGTCAAAAGCATTTTCACAAAATATGCTTGTGCAGATGTCAGTTTACAACTTACACCAACATCAAGAAACAAAACATTCACAATCAGGTACTTTATTCTGCTGATATCTACATAATAATAATATAATGTAAAGATTGATAATGTTTGGATGTTTGTTACTTCTGCATGCAAAACCAACTGAAATGGGATATATTTGAAATTTTTGATGGTATGATATATTATATTATATTTTTAATGGTACGATATATTAGACACAGATTAACTTATATTAAATAAGCTACATTTTAAGTAATAAAAACCCTATTCATGCGAAAGTAACTATGTCTGTCTGTCTGTTACACTTTCACATCAAAACACTGAACTGATTTTGATGAAATTTGGTAAAGAGATGGAATACCCCCTAGGGAAGGAAATAAGCTACCTTTTACTGTAGGAAAATACCCCACTCAAGCGTTAGCGCGGGGGCGGAGCCGCGTGGCGGAAAGCTAGTCACTACATAGTATAAAACAAAGTCGCTCTCTCTATCCCTATGTTCTTATGTCCCTATGTTCCTATGTATGCTTAAATCTTTAAAACTACGCAACGGATTTGGATGCGGTTTTTTTTAATAGATAGAGTGATTCAAGAGGAAGGTTTATATGTATAATAAATGCATAATATACTTAAGGATAACCCACAATAAGTATTTTCCCGTGCGGAGCCGGGGCGGGTCGCTAGTAAAATATAAAACAAGATTTCTAAATTACAATGTCTATTTACAAATGATGTCTAATTGCACTTTACTATTAAATAAAATTGTTATGGGGCAAATAAAGTGTTTTTATGTATGAAAAGAAGGCTAAAGATATTGTTAATAATATTGAATGGTTATATTTAATTTTCAGGCCAAACGCCTAATACCTTTATCAAAAAAGTACTGAGAGCTAAACTGGAGCTGGCAGAATGAAACAAGACACTAAAATAAGTAAGTAACCTTGATGTGGATCAGTCACAGGCATAATAAATAAATGTTATTTTTGAAACAAAATCATGGAAAAGTAATAATGCATTCAAATAGTAGTTCCAAGTTCAAAGTTTTTTTCTTCATATTTGTTTAGTTTTACCTAACCCAGTGTCTGTGTGTTCTGTCATCCATCATCATCACTCACCATCTTGCAAATTTTCCCACTTCCTACTAGAATTTGGCATAATATGCATAAACATGACAACAAACTTTTTCGCTCGTCAATGTCCTGAGTCAGTTCTGAGGATAATAAATAATGTGAACTGTATTAATAAAATGTGTATTTTAGTGTAATATATCAAATTCTGAGCTTGCTTTGATCTCTATCTCTGACAAAATGTATAATAATCTAAACTTGTTACCTACACTTTGAATGAGGTGCATTTGCTTGTATAATTTGACAAATTAGTGGAAAATATGATTTAGTAATATGTAGTTTACATTCTATTTGATTCAATAATATTCTAATTTTATCTGAAATTAATAACTCTTTATTGACGTGCACTTTACAAATTATGTTTTGAGTTGTATTGCTCATCATCAAAGTCATTAATTGCAGTATGTTTTAATTACAGGTGCGCGTTGAACTTCTCGGGCAGCAGAGCCCATACACACACACAGACACAAGCGAGCAACAAGCTTCTCAGGAATGTGATTGATTGGATCAAAAAAACCGCAAATCGATATACAGAGGATAGCCGTTTGACCGGCAAAACAATAATTTTGACCGGCAGTGGGGGGGCGCAGATATGACGTAATTTTTTTATATGTGATTTGTTTTTGTTAAAAGGGCTTCTTGAGAGGGTTCTAAAAATATAGCACATCATTAGGCGAATTGGAAAAGATTTGTATTTAATTTAATGTTTTAAATCCCATATAAAAAAAATATGACGTCTTCATAATAATATTATCTGCGAATATTATTGCGAACTGCCGCCGGTCAAACGGTTGTTTGTTTGTGACAAACGGCATTTCGATATGGGGTATTTCGACGATTTTTCCGCCCAACGCCGGGTACTAAACTAACCCTGTATTTTAGTTCTTATGATTTAATCAGTATCAAATCAAGGCTCATTCATTATGCATTTAGCTATAGTATGCTAATGCTAAATATTGTGTTTTGTCAAATAAATTATGTCTATGTCTATGTTCATCGTCTACGTCTATGCAAATCAAAAGTGTGTGATGTGGTGAGTGAGTAAACAAGAATGACTGTATTCTTGTTTACTCACTCACCACACCACACACTTTTGATTCGCTTGAATTTGAGACAAGAGATGCAAAGCGAGTGCAACCAAATACGATTTTGTAGTAATGCTGTTTAGTTAATTACATAATTTGTTTTATTCATAATTGTAATTTACAAATCGAATAGTTAGTAAAATATAATTATAAACATTTGTCATAAAAGTATATCTTTTATTATGTCCATATTATTATCAAGGGTGCACCCTACTTTACTGAATTCTTGCAAAAAGCTTGTCTTTGTTTTACTCTGATCATGTTGGAAAGAGTGACAAAGCACTGCTTTGATCTATACAGAGAGAAGATTATGCTGGTCAAATTTTTAATTCTGTTTGATAATGTATTGTCTTGGTATCATACACTAATATTACAAAGAGGAAAGATTTGCATTTTCGTGTGTATGTTTGTAATGAATACACTCAAAAACTACTGAACCAATTTCAAAAATTCTTTCACCATTAGAAAGCTACATTCACCCAAAAAAAAGGTAAAAGGTAGCCTATGTTACTTAGGGGAGTAACATAGGCTACCTTTTACAGCAGAAAAAAGCCTCATTCCCACGGGAAAACCTAACGGGGGCGGAGCCGCGGCGGAAAGCTAGTAAAAAAAAAGAAAACAATATGTAATAGTTAAAGCCTTTATTATTCCAAACCAGTGATGTAGGTACAATTAAGATATTTTTGCTATTTTAAAATGGAACAAAATATCCGTCGTTCGCAATAAGCCATTCGATCCCCGTTGTGGCCTGTCTTGTCTTGGGTCACCCTTCCCCTGTGAGGGACGATCTACTAAACTTCTAAAAACAAACATAACCCTGCATGTACTATTAGTATAATATTATAAGTATGTAAACTCATTGCCTCATAGTTCCTCTGCATTATGTTCTGCACTAAATTATCTTTTTTAGGTTATGATAAAGGTTATGATACTTTTTACTTGATATAAAACTCAATTAAATTTTTCATCTGCTGGGTGCGATTTGATTGCAGCTGGTAGTATTATTCAATAGAGTTCTTCAATCTGTTGCAGTAAGTTGACCACAATAGGACAAGCCTAAGAAAAACTGTAGTCTGGTTTGAAGTTTGAAGTTGATTCAGTCTCTCTATTCTATCTTGTGGTGTTTATTCTACTAATAACTTCATGCTTGTGCTGGTGGTAAGGTAAGTAGAGATATTAATTAAAGTAAAACTTGTAGGATCATGTGATCTTGGTGTCTCTCAAATAAATTGTTTGTTATCTTGGTTTGGTGTCGAATCAGACCACGAATCTTACATTTCGTTTAAGCCACCATAATGAAGGCATCGTAAAAAAATATATACTAATTCAGAAAAGAACAAAGAAATTACCACTTCAGTACCTACTAAATTTAATTTCTTTTACAATTTTATTCTTTTGTTTTGTTTGATTCATGCTGTCATATTGTCTGTTATTCGATTCGTTCCCAGTGTTGCCAACAACTCAAGACCTGATGTCGCCATTTTTCAGAGCTTGGGTAGCCTAAAGTAGCCTAAAGTAGCCGGATTTAAGCTAAAATAGCCTAAATGGAAAAACTAAAATAAAAAACATAGTTTTATAAGAAAAATATTATTTAATGAGAAAATCACTACCTAAATTTAATATACGAGTACTTCTTTGGGCACCCTCAAAACGTGGTCACAAGGTCTTAATTCCTAAACTATCGACCATACAGTGTTGGAACTAAATATAGATGATTCCTCATTTAATTATGCGTACGATTTTAACATAAAACATATAAAATCATGTATAATATTTTGAAAAATAATATTTCAACATCGAAAACGGGATCAAAATAGTCGTTCTTCGCAGGTCACACTTGGTTCGCGCTCAAGGTAATCCTTGATAAGTTTTGCATTTAATGCGTAATCGTATAATTTATTACGTGGAATGAATAGTTTTTTAAATAGGCACATATTTATAAAAGAATATTCATTTTATCTCTTTGTTTCGAAAAATTATATTATATAACATCTCTGTCACACGATTTCGCTGGTTTCGTGAGCGCTCAATGAAACTACACCTACCTTCCAAGAACGCAAACTTATCGCTGCAAATTTTAGCTTGCAGACACTTGGTAGTGACCCAGCATCAGTGGAGGACACCAGTGTACTCATCGCTTCAAAACTAAATAAATACGAGGTAAGTTATTCTTCGAATATTTTCAAGTTGGGCTGGTCATGTAACTTTCATGCGCATAATATGTAGAAAGATATATTATGTTATTATCAAAAAAATATTTTTAAGAAAAAGAAGATAGATCGAGCGAGTTTATTGTCATGTACTTCATTTGTAAATTTACTTATTACTTTTATCATAATTCCCAAAAATGTGTTATTTTTGTAACTTTCGTGGCCCAATTTTCGTGGACATTTGACCATGAAAGTTACCTGATGCACCACGAAAGTTACAAATGTTCATTAAATACTCCTTATTTCTTGTGATACAGTAATTGCATTTGCCCCTAATTATACCGAAAGCTAGAAATAAAATATTCTAGCACGTTTGATGTGTTTTTTCTATGTAATATGTAATTCTGTTTAAATGCTCTCTCGTAGCTAATTTCATAATTTAGTCAGCACAAAAGTCAATTTTTAAATTTAATGAATGAGTAAAAACTTTCAAAGTCAACTTCTATATGTTTTACTGTAAAATTTTGTTTTCAGATTACTTTCGAACGGAAACTATGCCATCACAGAGTTCAGAAGTGCGGCGGGAGAAGAAACATGCAATATCTCTGTTATTTGTTCATTGATTTACATTTAGTAAAAACTGTACTCATTGTTTTTCGGGCTTTTTTAATTTACATCTATTTATATTATAATTGCATTATAAAAAAAAATCGCCATGAAGGTTACGCGGAGAATGTTTTCTGAAGAACTACTCATACACACTTCACTTCGTCATCATCTGCTGCCAGTAATAGCAAAGCTTCCGTAATACCTCGAAGTGAACTACAATGATCAATGGTCATGAACAACAAAGCAAATACTTTCATCTAGAATGTATCTTATATTTGGTTACGATATAACTAACTACGACAAGACAAATATGGGGTATTCCCCGAAACTAACGACGGGTGTGAGTTTTTCTCTTGATATTTAATTCCCACACTTGGTATTTGCGTAATTTGCGTGAGTATAATTTTTATTTCCTAGGCTTATGCACATTTTATTTTGTGATGTTTTCAATGAAAGGAACTTTAAGGTACCTTTTTCAAGTAGCCTAAAAGGCGACTGGTCGCCTTTTAGATTTTTTTATCGCCGATTTCCACTCCGAGTAGCCTAAATGGCGAAAAATCGCCCTCGTTGGCAACACTGTAATCGTTCCAAGAAGATTTTGTATCACAAAATACAAACATTGCTTGCGTTGACACACACCCAAACAAATCGAATAAATCATGGATAGTAGCCAATGCGTGGAAAGGAAAAGCTCAGTGAAAACAGGTGAAAACGAAGCATGGGAGACAGTTTGGCAATAGACAAGATAAACTTTTAAGCCAATAAGCGTTCAGCAATCTGTCAATGTTTCAGCCAATAGGAGCATGGCTTCCAATTATCGGGCCGGACATTCCTGGCTGTACAATATCATCCCGTGCTGATATTGCGCAGCCAATAATGCACGGCCAGGAATGCACGACCCGATAATTCGAATCCATATGGCTTCCAATTATCGGGTCGTGCATTCCTGGCTGTACAATATCATCTCGTGCTGATATTGCGCAGCCAATAATGCACGGCCAGGAATGCACGACCCGATAATTCGAATCCATTTTGGGCTTCCAATTATCGGCCGTACATTCCTGGCTGTACAATATCGGGCCGGGCAATATAGGGACTCGTCTATAACTTACTTTTTATAAATGGCCTCTAAAATTCCGAGATGCGCTAACTGCTAACAGTGTCTTGCTTGTCTTGTATTGGCTGGAAAAATACTGAAAAGAGAGAAGAGAAGACACTGAAGTACCTAATCGATATTTTTATATTTCGAAAAGCAGATGCTTCTATCCAGAGTTGGGAGCCGCTTCGATTCTATCGGTCTAACTAAGACAAGGGCAAAATGTGTCTTTGAAAAGAAAAGATTGATATATATCTTTTATAGCTTCTATCCAGAGTTGGGAGCCGCTTCGATTCTATCGGTCTAACTAAGACAAGGGCAAAATGTGTCTTTGAAAAGAAAAGATTGATATATATCTTTTATATCTTAAGATATATATCTATCCTTATGTTACCCAATATATTGAATGACAGAGAGATACATGGATACAGATTGATTGATAAACTCGATTTTGCGACAAATCCCATAGACCGTCGAAATTAGTCGGCTTTGATTGGTTTAGCTTGTTTTTCATACAATGATACTTTCTTGTATAATATATACAGGGTGTCCCACGGCTATGCCACATGGAGGAAAAGTACCTTAAATATTGACATATTGATTGGTATGACTACAGGTTGTTTTTTTTTCTCGTGAAGTGGGTTCGATTCCCGGATCAACCATGTAATTATTTAAAAATGTATGAATGCAGGTTTAATAGTTAATAGAAATAAAATAAAGTCTTCTTTCAGTAAAATGTTCTACCTACAATATTTAAGGTACTTTCCCTTCATGTGGCATAGCCGTGGGACGCCCTGTATAGCATTCATTAGGTACTTACACCCACTCTCAATAACGACACGACACTATATTATACTATCCCTCACTCGCTCACCAATCTATGGGGCATATTACATTATAAAAGATCTAGGATCAAAGATCTATGAGTCAAAGATTAGAAAGGGACGCAGTTATGCGTTAGAATGAGATACAAATACACCGCGCTCACTCTTGCGCATAACTGCGTCCCTTTCTAATCTTTGACTCATAGATCTTTGATCCTAGATCTTTTATAATGTAATATGCTATGCCCCTATCTAGCAATGAAAGATATAGTGATACATTCGAATCACTCGCGATATAAAGATAAATTGATATAAAGCCTGACCAAAGAAATATGACACCTGCTCTGGGGGCGCCACGTGTATATTTTTACGACTATGGCAACAATTTCCCTTATAAAATTAGTTCCTCTGAAATTCCGCAGTATGGCGAGGTGTCATATTTCTTTGGTCGGGCTTTATATGTAATTTAAGGATATATAAATAAATAAATAAATAAATATATCTTTCATAACTATAGTGCGTGAGTTACACATCTCTAGTGTCGTCGGCACAAAGTTATCGTCTCTCCAAGTTCCCTTTCCTACCAGAATTTCTAGTCTTCTAATGAATCCTCTAAAATTTTTAGATGTATTATCATCATTTATATTGCTTAATAATATAAAGATTTAATTTTTGTATTTATGATTGTAAATTTTCTGTATAGTTAAAGATAAGTATAATGTACTACCAAACTGTCCTTTAAAAATCACAAAGGGTTTTTACAGGTTTAACATTTTGCGCGTTGGGTTTCCCTACCTTTGTTTGTAAATATATCCATTACCTGACACTGGCACAAAGATCTCTAGTGCCATAGGTAACAAAAAAAAAAAGTTGCATGTTTTTTGAGATTGAGTGAGACTCACTCACTCATTCATTACTGAATCCAACACCGGAGAGTTGCGATTACGCGAGTCAAGTATTTTTTATTTTACAATAGGTATACTTGTAAGCACATTAAAAATATTACCATACCTACCACGCACGCCCCGGCTCCTGTTTTTAGAGGTCTTGAAAACGTAATAAGTAGGTAAGTAGATATATTTATTTCGTTTTCTTTCCTAATTTTAACCTACAGTATTATCACGTATTAGTTATATTAAACTTACGTTTCGTTTATCTTTGCATACAAAATAGGTAAATATAATTACCTATTTTGTATGATTTATATATATATTCATTGATAAGGTAGGTACAGTCAAGAACAGCTCAAGCTGAATAATTTATACTTTTTTTATAATTTAAGGGGGAGAAACGCGATGCGCGTGTTTAGCTTTACCTGCTCTTGACCATATTATATTATAATAATAATACAATACGCACACACGATACGAGAACGGCACGAATGACATGACGACGGACGACCTTACGATAAACTTAGTTTTTACGCACGTAGTTGTTAATAAAATAGAATAATTATTAATGAAAAAATGTTGTTTAAAGATGTTAGTTGTTAATAAAATAGAATAATTATTAATGAAAAAATTTTGTTTAAAGATGTATTTATTTCTTTATGTATAGTTAGGGACCACTACCTATTTCATACCATAGAATACCAAATAGTCCTATTTATCTAGGTTGCTTCCTAATTGTTATCGTTAGTTGGGCATCCATCTGATTTAACAATTAGGTAAGTATTTTGTACGCAATGTGCTAAGCTAGTTAATTCAATTTTTGCTGTTACGCGTAGCATTTATCTTACAATCATGGCGAAAAACAGCACGATCGGACCACCGTTGATAAGGTAAGCAGATAAATAAAAAGGTCAGGACAGTCACGATTGCAGAGTAGATATCAATTATCATTAAATTAATTTTTTTAATAACCCCCGACACAAAACCGTTATTTTAAATCCTTTCAACAACTAGAAAAGAGCTGATAATCTTCAAATAGATGAAGATATTTTCTTGGATCATAGCTACTCGGTTCGGTTGTGTGTGACATCTTGCAAACGAAAAATGCCACAGACAGACACACACGTCAAACTTATAATACCCCTCTCTTTCGTCGGGAGTTAAATAAAATAAATTTTAAATAGGTACCTACCTGTAGAACCTACATATTTAAATAAGTAAAATTTAGCTTTAACATGACCACTTTACGTAAATCAATAGCAATTTTCAATAAGTAGTATTTTGAAAGCTAGAGTTCTGTGTCTTTTTCAGTACCTACCTAGTTAGATACTTACGAGAATACGACGACGACGACGCTGCCGTAGTCTAGTTGGTAGTTCGCCTGGTCGCAGGTTCGAATCCCGCCCAGGGCAAACAGCCTTTCTGGATTTTGTATAGATACTAGGTATTAAGTACCTACCTACGTACGTACTCGTATTTATCACGTGTTAATCAAATAACGCCCAACCTCTCGGGTGATAGCTTATGAAACTGAACAACTTTAGTTATGCAAGTTTTCTGGAATCGCATTTTTGAAATAAAGCCCGACCAAAGAAATAAGAAGCCTCGCCATATTGCGCAATTTCAATGGAACTAATTTTATAACGGAAATTGTTGCCATAGTCGTAAAAATATACACGTGGCGCCCCCAGAGCAGGTTTCTTATTTCTTTGGTCAGGCTTTACTCTTTATACAAATTTATCAACTGGCCAAATTAATTTGCTTTTTGTATGAAAAGTAAAAAAAAATCTTGCCGGAGCTTATGGAACTTGACAGAACTTTTTCTTTCAATCATATAAAGCGTGGACGTAACGTATTAATATTATACTTTATGTACACTGTTTCGTTAACAGCTCATATACGTCCCCACCGAGGGGCTCGAGCCTACCCTGATATCAGGGTGAAGTTTAGGATTTGCTCACGTCTTCAAATCTGCTTACAGAAACCAAAAATGGACAATCTGGAGTTGGTGTCGTCGAATAAGATTTTTGGGGGTTATCAAAAGGTATTCTCCCACGAATCCTCAGAATTGGTTTGCAAGATGAACTTCTCCGTTTACTTACCACCACAGGCGGAGGGCGGCGACACCAAGCTCCCCGTTCTCTTCTACCTGTCAGGACTTTCTTGCACAGAACAAAACTTTATTACAAAATCCGGGTTCCAAAGGTAAGTATTCTTATCGATATCAAGTCGAGCTTCTCGGTAGGTAGGTAGTAAGTATGAGTTGAGCCTACCCAGAATTAGGGAAACGGGTCGCCTTTACAGATAGTTAAAAGGTAAATTATATACTTACGTCTTTAATTAAATGTACAGGTGTGATAAGCAATGTGCCTCACGATCTTTTCCTCCACCGTAACTTTAAGACGTCCGGTGTGTACACGCGTAGAGAGTTAGCCGTTAGTACCGTACCCACAGACGTGAGAAAGATCGGTCTGCGGGGCGGAATCAGAGTTTATTATTGTTGTAGGCTGCATATTAAACTCGGATCGCCCCACAACCCGCTCTTTCTTGCATCGTCTGTCATCTGTGTGTAGCGGCTTAAACGAAGGCATGAGGTTTCAGAGCGTAAAATAACTTAATTATACATGTGAGTGAATTCGAAAGTCCAAAATATCTTACCTATATATTTTTTTATCTTTCTAAGATACGCAGCAGAACATGGCATCATTGTTATCGGCCCCGACACATCCCCAAGGGGCGTGAAAATTCCTGGTGATGACGATTCGTGGGACTTTGGGGTTTCAGCTGGGTTCTACCTGGATGCTACTAAGGACCCATGGTCTAAACACTACAGAATGGCCAGTTATTTGAATAAGGAGCTATACGAATTGGTGTTGCAGGCATTTTCCAACATAGTAGATCCAAATAGAATCGGTATTTTCGGCCATAGGTAAATTATTAGTTTTTTTTGCTTGAATAACTTACTAAGTAAGTGTATTGTGTAATAAATAAGTACAAAATTTTGGTGCATTTTAGTATGGGCGGTCACGGAGCTTTAGTATCTACTCTAAGAAATCCTGGATTGTACAAATCAGTTAGCGCCTTTGCTCCTATTTGCAACCCAACCAAATGTCCTTGGGGAGAAAAAGGTTTCACCGGGTACCTGGGAGACGACAAATCCAAGTGGGCTGATTGGGACGCCACTGAACTAGTCAAAAAGTACGACGGGCCTCCGCTAACGCTGCTCCTAGATCAGGTAAGAATGTTGTCTGTATTGATCTCAACCGAACAGACGTCTCATTTATAAATTACTTTTCAATGTGGTACATACAGATATAAGATACGGAGTTATTTACGCAGAAGAACGTTATAGCTCACTTTCTCTTCGACTAACTTTTGTGAAATTCACTTCGATTTGGATTCTACTCCTACAAACGTATCGGCAATATACAGACAGAGTAATGTTAAGAAAATGTGAAGAAAAATGGTGACGTAACTTCAGGACCAATGTACAAGACGATTCACCAGATTCGCAATTAACTGACCGGCAAGAATTAATTAAAACACCGGTTGAACATCAAAGCTACGCGCGCATGTTATGCCGGGCCGCAGCGCAAAAATATAGCTTGCATTGCATACAATAATTTGTATGATAACATTAAAATAAAAATTTAAAAACCCCCACCTCAACCTTTCAACAACTATAATGATAATCTTCAAATGACAGAAAATATTTTCTTGGTTCATAGCTAGAACACTCGATTGTGAAACCTTGCAAACAAAAAAAAAACTAGATCGAAATCGGAGCATCCGTTTAGGAGCTACGATGCCACAGACAGACACACACGTTAAACTTATAAATAACACCCCTCTTTATCGTCGGGGGTTAAAAATGCTACCCGCTGCGGCCCGGCACAGTGTGCGATTGTTCATACAAATTGTATGCAAGCTATCTTTTGCGCTGCGGTCCCGTTCATTTTTTAATAATATTTTCAGGGTGCTGCTGATAAATTCTACATCGAAAAACAGCTTCTCCCAGAGAACTTAGTAGAAGCGTGCCGTTCAGTCAACGTGCCTGTTATTTTGAAACTACGCGAAGGATACGACCACTCTTACTACTACATTTCATCCTTCATCGGGGAGCATTTTGATTTCCACGCAAAAATCCTTAAAGCTTAAGAATTTAATGTTTTTAAAATAAATTTTACTAAACAAGGAAATCTTTGCCTGTGTTTCTATTATAAAAACTAATTAATGCAAAACCAAAATGAAGCGCTAGCTGAAGTTTCCGTAACAAACCATAGTTATTTTTCATTACATCAAGCAATATTCACATGTCGTGATGTTCGTCACGAAAAATGACAATCTATGCTGTAATATTTTTGAAGCCATTCAAAACCTAGTTAAGCGCAGCACTTGATTTCTTTTTAGGGTTCCGTAGCCAGATGGCAAAAAACGGAACCCTTATAGATTCGTCATGTCTGTCTGTCTGTCCGTCCCTATGTCACAGCAACTTTTTTCCGAAACTATAAGAGCTACACTGTTGAAACTTGGTAAGTAGATGTATTTTGTGAACCGCATTAAGATTTTCACAAAAAAACAATAAATTTAGTTTTTTTTATACGTCTTATATCGTAAACCGCAATTTCCCTTTCACTATTTTAAAACATCGGTCAAAGTTACAACAAACTACAAGAACTTTTATATTATGTTAGTCCGAGTCCGACTCGCACTTGGCCGCTTTTTTATAAAGACGACGAGGGATTTTCAAGATGGCATTTAAGAAAAAAAAAGGTTCTATTGACTCAAATAGATGGCGTGCATGTCGTATAAAATGTCAAAAGCCAGCAATCAAAGCAGATAAAAACTGGCAACACTGTTGTTGTCACGTCAATCGTTACGCACTTTGTTGTGTTTTAATTTCGTTTCGTGTTTTTGAGTGCTGAGTTGAGTTTTTTTTTATTCGTTTTACCAGTGACCTTTTTGCGACTTTTGACGTGTCCTTTTGTGACTTCTTTTCCTACTTTCAAGCACGTCTATTTTATTTGACGTAAGAGTTAGTGCAGCGCCATCTCTTATGACTCATTTTCTCGCTTTTTTTGTTTTTAGAAATGTCAAAATAAAAATCCCTCTGAACTAGAGTGTCTTTGGTACTTGCAGGTTCACCAAAAATATCTATCTATATTAAAATGATGAGAATTATTTAATGGATTGTTGGGATTCATAAGTGATGGTCCAGATCGAAGAAAACATTTTAAACGTTAGCCTGAACTGAAGGCCTTTATTAATTACAAATTTTCCGTATTCAAATTTATGATAACAAAATTATAATCAACGAGACACAAAATAGGCTAATATATTTTTATACCTATCATTATAATATATTAAAACGATATTTTTAATAAATGTTTTACTCAAAATTAAACATTAAAATCGTTACTAGTAAATATTCTTTATAAGAATTTATGATGCATTTCATCAACAACACTATTTTGCTAACATTGGACATCGTACAGAATTGAATTCGTGATTGATTACTTATAGGTTTATAAGCAATTTGTCTGCTACCGATCGCTGCTTTTGCGTATGGTGTGGTAATACTGTAGGACTTTCTCCCTGTTGCCCCAAATGTGAGTACCACCCCAATGGCACCAGGCTCTGGAAAGGCAGTTATTAATTTTCTTTGGGATTGTATTTTTAGTCTTCGACACACAAATTATTGTGCGTACCTATTATTTATTATTCAATTATTTGCTATGTGAACAACAGAAGTCCTATTCGCATGTAAGCAACTGTAGGTCTTTAACGTAAATAAATTATCTTTAAACTTAAACTTATTTTTAAGATCCTCTATGGTCGAGTGGTCAAATGCTCGCCTGACGTTACGGAGTTCGGGTTCGAGTCTCAATATAACTTTGTCTTAGTAGTAGTAGACTTCCCTAGTTTGATTTGGGCATTGCAGGTTGAATAACCTGATTGTGCCAAAAGAAATAATGTTTCCGTGCTTTGGAAGGCACGTGAAGCCGTTTATACCGGTTACTATATGAGGACGTAGTCGTCAGAAGCTATAGGCGGCTCAATATTTCTGACACCAGGGTTGATTAGGTACGTTAATCGTTGTCCGTTGCTTGCTGTCGTGTTAGCCCACACAATAAGCAAGCAACAAATTTTTGTGAGTTTATAAAACTTACATTCCAAACAGAGCTCCACCCAGATGTGCAGCGTGATCGAAGAATTTCCATCCTAGTAGAACACCAGCCAGGTCTATGCTCATTATAACTTTGATTGCCTGGAAAATATATATTGAAAACTTCAAATTCAAAGAAAAATCTTTTGAGATTTTTACAATATCAACTCAATGATTGCAAAGGTGGATTCCCAAAATATAGCAAACCCATAAAATCCTAGATGCAGTTTGTGTAAGCACTTTCACAAGAGGCCCCAGCCACGGCTAAGTGGCGCCGCTATATTGTGAAAATATTTAGCCCCTTTGTGGTCCTCTCTTTTATTTTATCATTTCACCCGAAAGACGTCCACTGCAGGACAATCGCCTCCCCCAAAGATCTCCGAGATAATTGATCTTCTATATACTCAAAATTGAGAAAAAAAGCCTGATCTTCATAAATTTATTCTTACCGAGCCAGCAGCAAATGTGTACATAGGCAAGAATATGATGCTCAGCTTAGTGTCAGGATACTGCACACACACATACGATAGCACAGCCATGATTGCTCCTGACTAAAAAAGAATAGAATTAAATATAAAATCATTTACAAAACGACACAATAAGTATGTACTATGTAGTTATTTTGACAACAACATAACAATCGAATAAACGAATTGTTTGGTTTACTTACAGCACCTAAACTAAGCCCTGGTTGGTTCATTGCTACTTTGTATAAGAAGCTGGCGAAACTGCTTACGACGGCAGCGCTCAAATACATAGCGACAAACTGCTCTTTGCCTAGAGCTGCAACTGCACCTATAAATATCAGTAATTTTCATGAGTTTTTAGATTTTAGACTAACACCCTAAAGTTGCAAGAGAGCGATCCGAGTCAAACGATATGCGATGTTTGACGTTTCGAAAACCATGGTCTGTTTCATATAAATCTGGACAAAAGTTTATTGACCTCTTTCTTTTCTTGAAACTTATAAAAATAATGTAACGCCAAATTGTCTGGCAAGGTCACACGCTCACCCCGCCTTCTACTATACGGTATGCCACATTACGTATTTTGCTATAATAAAAGTAGAAATAAATAGCGAAGCGACAGAAGTAATAGTACTATCTACACAGAAAGGAAATTCACCTCCCCGCAACGCATCCCACAGGCGGACTTCACCGTTAGTCGGGTCGGGCGACTGGCGGTTCCTAATGAATTTTCATTTAGATATCTCTGACATTTTGCCTTATAACATTTCAGATCACATTGTTTTTTTGGAGATTAAGTATGACAATGAGAATAAGCCCAATTAGTTCACAGCTTTGATTAAAGTGAAGTAAAATTCTACGCCAAAGTTTTCAGCACAAAAGGGGCCGTCCATTAATCACGTGATATTTTTTTTAGCATTTTTTAACGCCCCAAAGAATCTTAAAATTTGTAGAATATTATATTTAACAACACCATAAAGTATTACCTTATTTAAATTAAGGACTATGATAAAAATGCCTAGACAAAAAGGTTGCAGGTTGTTTTTGATTGGAAAAAATAAATACATGTGATATCTTACCACACCCCCCTCCCCCCTTGTGATATTTCGAGATCTTGGTCAAACCCCTCCCCCCTCCTTTCAAGCCTCACGTGATTAATGGATGGCCCCAAAGTACAACAAATAAACCTCGCCAATCTACAAAATTAAATATCCTTAGCTGAACAATTGTAAATCTTAATTTTTTGGTTTCATATAGTTTCTCTCTTTTATACGTACCAGGCATAAAACTATACAGGACATACATATTTGCAGCTAAATGGAGAGCAGAATAGTGACTAAATGCAGACAGTATCATAGGCAAACACACTGCTCCTGAAAAATAAAGTAGGTACATACTTTACACACATGCACTTGTGTATGAACTACTATATTATGTACACATTCTATTCAGCATTTATAGTTAATATATATATTCACTTTGCCTAAAAAACTAAATAAAAGAAAGTAAAAATCTAAATTTAAATTTTCTTTTTTAATATCTCGATAGTTATTGCTATGAAGTTATAAAATAGCAGGAAAAATGTATTAAAACCTGTTCATAGCAAAATTAATGTTTTAAAAAAAAGTTTAATTCACTAAATATTATTTTTGCACTGATATAATACTCAAATTCCAAAGATACATCACAGTTATTAGGGATTGTTATTAATGTTACTATTATTGTATTCAATGCAAGAGTGATATTTGAGATTTTTTTTCAGACTTCTGTGTGCCCAAACTTATATAAGAAATTGTTGTCTATCTTCTTGAGTTGTTACTATTATTAATTAATAAAAATGTTACTTACGTCCTGATGGATTGGAGCAAAAGTATTTAACCATAAATGGTTGCAGAGATCTCACTCTCCAAGCACCAAATACTAACACATTGGCGAGCAAGATTGGGTAAAACACCTTTTCATACTCTCTTAGGGATTTCCACCATTTCTTCAAAGGGCCAGGTTCAGGTCTCTAAAATTTAAAACACTATACATAAAATTGTTGCATAATTTGTAAACATATTATCTGATCAATAACTTACTAATTTTAGTTGAGTATTTAAAATATTTTCATATTAAGTTATTATTATTACCTAAAAAACAGCACAGTGGTATTAATGAAACTTACTTGATAGTGGGCCCATATTTTTTTCTGTTGGCTGTTTAGCCAAGAACCAGGCTTTGTAAATATATTTGCAGCATGTGTCCTTAGACTCTCATATTCCCAGATTACACAACCAAGTAGACTTGCAGTAGAAAACTGTAATTAAAGTTGTGCAATTATATTTTATGACTTACTTACAACTTATGTACCTAACTCATTTACTAGTAGGTGACCAATTACTTACCCCTATTGTGAATAGGAAAGGTCTGAAGAGTTTTCCAGGATAGAGGGGTCCAGTTTCAATATGCAGGTTTTCGATCGGCTCAGGGTCAAGACCGGGGCCACGGCGTGAATTGTGAAATGACTTGCGGAGTTGTATCCGATACCCATTCCCAGCACGCTCCAGCTTTTGCCGTACAAAACATGCTACTTTACTAAAATCATAATAATGTGTAGGTAATGGAATGGAAATAATATTCAAATAATTCATTAGAAGTATGTAATTTTGCAGGTTAGAACTTACTAATTGCCAGTCAATTCTGCAGCGCACCAAACATTTCGAAAAAACATTATATTATTATATTTTACGTGCGTTACACGTTACATTATTTATTTGATTCACTATTATGTCGATTTGCAATTATAAAATATTTTTACTACAGAGATTTTGTGTGACTGACAGAAAAGAAAGACGAGAAAGACAGAGTGACAAAGAAAGAGAAAGAAAACAAACCAAAATTTGACATTACTTTTTTTTATTTATTTATAACGTTTCCAAAGGAATCGGCAAGAAAACTGAGCCATACAGTCTAATCATATTTTCTGTTATATTTTTTTTAAATGCTAATATAAAGACCCGACCAAAAAAATAAAATACCTCGCCAAATTGCGGAATTTCAATGGAACTCATTTTATAATGGAAATCTGTGCCATAAACAAAATAGTATAGAATATAAAATAGATAGATAGGTACATGATATGATAGCAATAAATGTGAAAGAACAACCATCATGCTGTAATTTATTACGGTGAAAGAACTTCAAAGATTAACAGCATATTCTTTTTAACCGAAAGCGAAAGTCTTCCAGTATATAAAGATAAAAAATGTTTATTACAATAATAGTACAATCTGATATTATAGTAGCATAAATGTAGCATATACATTATACATAGCATAGACCTATGTATACGCTACACATAATATATCTGATACATAGCATATAATATGTCTTTATATATTTAGTACCTAGCATAAATAAATATAGGTACTGCTTAAACCATGCTTAAACGATTGTAGTGCGGTTGAGAGCATGCTGGGCTGAGCACATTTGACACCCACCGTGTTTCTATACCGATTGAATAAATAAGGAATAGAATCGCGGCTCGCATAGCGGCTTAGGGTGAGGATATAAAAGAGGCAGGGTTTTTCGGTACGGGTTTGTCGCTGCGGGTCGTTACAGATCGGTGCAGGATATCCAACCTAAAGAAACAAGTAAATTAGTCTTTATTGAGCATCATTGCGCCGAGTTCGTCGAATATTCAAGCCCGTATGAGCCGGTCCAGATAATCAGTCAGTACCGTCTGTGGTCAGTACGGACAATGCCAATCTGTTTCTATAAGCGTGCGCATAATATGATGATAACATTGGGATTGGGATATTTTACTTGTACGCATCGGTACCTACTCGTACCGTACCGGGTTGTCTGTACCGGAAACCTGTTTCTTTATATCCTCAACCTAATCCTGTAGGTACATAAATAAAATTAAAGAACAGAATTAAGTTGTGTTAAACTACAGTTTGCCGAGTAATTTTGAAGCAGTTCTTAAGGAAAATAAATAAATAAACGTGGTATATTGTGGTTCATATTTTCCTCCAAGCTCAGTCATTCTTCAAGCCATTCAAAATTCCCCACCTGAAGCGAGTGTCTTTGTTTCAACCAACTTGAATTTGGGGTTAGTATTGGGTGGAGTTACTATTTAAATACTTTCAAATACCTACAGTAGTCATCGGATGTTCTACAATATTTTAATTTCTTTGCAGGTATGTGCAAGTTTTCTTCCTCACAATGTTTTCGTTTTTGAAAGGGATCCAGTATTGCACTCTCCTTCACGAGCTTCGAGTAAACATACCTAAGTTACGGCTACATACGACAGACTTATCCAATATTTCAATGAATGTGCGGGGTTAAGAAATAAAGGGAAGCAATTGTAATTTTAGTCTTACATTAAAATAATCTGGGTTCAAATAATGTATTTTGGATGACGTCAAACTATTAAGTAAGATTTTTGGTAGTAATATTAATCTTTGAGTCCCTATATTGCCATTATTCGCCATTCTATTTTCACTGCGCTCTACCTCATGAAAACGAGTTTGAAAAGTCCTCATAGTAAAATAGAATATCGCATAGCGTAATAAAATAGTCCAGAAAATATTAATTGCCGGCCTTATTGCTCAAGTACAAATTTCTAAGTCATAATTTCCACTTCTTTCCCATAATCCTAATGGGGCTGCCCATTGATTTCAAAGTAGGTACCTACTTAGCAGAAGTGATGAGGTAAACTGGATGCGAGGGACTTATAGGATACTACTGGCTCCAAATGAGGAGTTCATAACTTGTACCTATAGTTGTATTCACTGAGGTACCTTACCTCATTTTCGCGCATTTATAACTTTGCCGGTTTTTATCGAACGTAAATCATTAGTTTCGAACTGTAAGTAGACTTATAGGGTAGTTTTCTACAATCTCAGAATAATGTAATCCTAACACACTCAATAGGGATTTATATTCTTATAAGATTGAATATACCTACCCAGTTACCAAGTAGTTCATTCTTTGTAGCACCACCGTGGGTAGCAAACTGGTATTCCACAATACCATTATTGCAAGGGGTTCGCTAACGAACAAATAATTTTTAGCCGACTCTGTAAGGGGGTGCCTTTGGGGCGGAGGGTGCGGGGCGTCGACCCTCACGCATGCCCATTCAGTCGAAAGCGGCAGTTTTCCGCCACCCTTGTGTCAAACTCAGTCTACAGCTGAGGATTTTACCGGAACCTCGTGCTGAACTCTGCGGAAGGCTTAGGACTACTACATCCTTCGCGATTCAATTCAAGTGAGTTTACCTTGTGGTTTCATCTGTCAGTACAAATAGAAGGCGAAACACCCGGAAACAAATCCAGGTGGTATCATCCACGTGTCAATCAAGAAATCTTCCATCTTTATTGTAACGTGCACCGTGAAAAGCTACGTCGTCAATGGAAAATTACTGACGTAAATTTGCCCGCGATTACGCAACCGGCCCGCGATTAAGCAAGAAATAAATTGTGTAAAGCGATTTGCAAGAATAAAATAAATTCAATGAGTGACATAAATATTAACGCTTGAAATGGCGTCCTTAAATCAATAACGAGCCGAGAAAGCATGCGATGAGATCATGTCGATTTTTTTAAATTGTTTAATGAAATATTACAATAAACTCTATTATAAACAAATAAGAAGAAAAAAAACAGGCTTTTGTTTCCAAAGGTTAATATTCTGTATTATTTTATCCTTTTTCAGAAATGATGAAGCCAAAGTTAACAAAACCACTATACCTCCTCGAAAGACAATTTAAACATCTAAATTTGTGACGCACCACAGTAATACCCCGTAATACATTCTATTTTGTGATATAATTAAGCTAAAAAGGTACTAAAAACCTAAGTACCAACTTCAATCTCAATTACTAATTTAAAAACATCTTGTCACAACATTATTCAGATGATAATTAAATTAAAAGTGCGTTAGTAATTTCGTTAAAAAAATGTATAGATTTGTTTAAAACATGTTAGTTGCAAAAATAAGCCAAGCTTGTTATAATAGTGCCGTAAGTGAAATGTATTTATTTATTAGGTGCTAATAGAAAAAAATATAACAATTGGTTACGATTGGGTTTTTAATGAGGTTACCAATGATGGAGCCGTATTCGGATGACTTATTGTGGTTGGTGGTGTGTGGTTTCTTGGTGGCTTTCGTGCTGGCATTTGGCATCGGAGCTAACGACGTCGCCAACTCCTTTGGCACTAGTGTGGGATCAAAGGTGTTAACTCTTACGCAGGCATGCGTACTTGCTACTATATTTGAGATCAGCGGCGCCGTTCTTATTGGTAAGATTCTTAAACACCGACAAGTTTAAATCACTACTCTACGGCTGAAATATAATTTTGGATACTTATGATATTAATATGACCAGAGCATCGTTGACCAGTGGCTAGGCCCGTTGACTTGCATTCAGAAGTTCGCAGGTTCAAACCTCGGGACGTAATGTGTCCTTGATTTTCGAATTCAGATGTAGCGTTTATTCGACGCTCTTAAGTACGGTGGAGGAAAAAACATCGTGAGAAAACCTGCATACTCCTGCGAAGAAATTCAAAGTTTGTGTGTGAAGTTGACCAACCCGAACTGGGCCAGCGTGGTCGACTAAGGCCTATTCACCCTGATATTAGGGTAGGCTCGAGCCCCTCGGTGGGGACATGTATGAGCTGTTAACGATGATATGACCGGAAAATAAAAAAGCGGCCAAGTGCGAGTCGGACTCGCCCATGAAGGGTTCCGTAGCAGCAAGTAACATGATATAAAAGTTTTTGTAGTTCGTTGTAACTTTGATCGATGTTTTAATAATAGTGAATGGTAATTGCAGTTTACAATTTAACACGTATTAAAAATAAAAAAACTACTTACTAGATCTCGTTCAAACCAATTTTCGGTGAAAGTTTTCATAGTAATGAACATTTTTTAGTTTTATCATTCTCTTATTTTAGAAGTTACAGGGGGGGGGGGGCTCTTATAGTTTCGGAGAAAAGTGGCTGTGACATATGGACGGACAGACAGACAGAGATATACATGACGAATCTATAAGGGATCCGATTTTTGCCATTTGGCTATGTAACCCTAATAATTAATATCAATTTTAAACCAGCAGATCATTCCATAATCTTTATAAAAACCAACGTAATTTTTTTTCAATTTTTTGCACAGGGTACAAAGTATCGGATACAATGCGAAAGGGTATATTGGATGTAGAGCTATATGACAATGGAGGAGAGCGTTTGCTGGCGGCAGGGTGCCTTTCAGCACTGATTTCCAGTGCCATATGGCTTATCGTGGCCACAGCTCTACGGCTACCGGTATCCGGAACCCATTCCGTCGTCGGCGCTACCGTTGGATTCACAATCACCGCGAAAGGCCCTATCGGCGTTCGATGGTCAACTCTTGGTGCCATTGGTATGGAATTATTTTGCTTGGTACAGCGCGGTCGAAACCGATGAGGTTTATTAATTTATAATTTATCTTAAAAATTCCAATAAGTAAACTGTATACAAGTGTGCAGGTATATAAATCCCTATGTAAGTAAATAAAGATCTCATGCGACAAGCTCATTGGTTTTCAGCGGCGGGTATTTTATGTTGCATGTCAGTGTTTTTGTGAAATTATAAGCAAAACGTTTGAATCCTAGTACTATCCTGGTTCATTTCGCCGGTGCTGAGTGGGACGATGTCAGCGTTGCTGTATTGGCTGGTGCGGCGGTTCATCTTGCGAGCCAAGGAACCGTTGACGGCTGGGTTACAAGCGCTGCCCTTTTTCTACGGAGCTACGGTTGCTGTCAATGTACTTAGCGTAGTCCACGACGGGCCTAAACGTAAGTTTCTAACCTGCTAATTTGTTTTTAAATATATTATTGATATCTTTGATTTCCGACCCAAAAATCTCCATATCCACTGGCTTTTGCTGAGTAGGATCCAACTTAAGGTCCACCTTGTGAGTGGAAAGTGATCATGCTACGCCTGTTGTTTTTGTCTTGCTTACAAACAATTCTCAGATTTAACAAGTTACCCCTACAAATAGGGAAAAGAGAATTAAATTGATTCATCTATCTTTATTTTAATATGCTTTTTTTTTAGTGTTAGCAATGGACAAGATACCGCTGTGGGTAGCCTTGGCTGGTTCGATGGCGTTAGGAGCTGTGATTGCGGGTCTTGTGCGGTTGATACTAGTGCCCTATTACAAACGCCAGCTGGAAACACCGGTGAACTTCACACTCGGTGTGTCTACCGGTAAGAACTCAGCAACTCAGCTATATGTGCCGCCTGCTGTGTAATATGATCCCGGCATTTCCGGCTTTAGAATAGGACTATCTCATATCTTCCTATTGGGTTTCGAAGAAAGCGACTAAGGGATACCTACGGGACTAGTTGTCGTATAGGCAATAGACTGGCAAACTGTCACTAGATGCACTACGAAACCCAAAGATCGGTGTATCTTATTTTAGATAGTTGCTTAAGGTGGTCTAAGTTTGGGCTCCCTGTGAGCTTATCAAAACTCTGCTCACCCCTTTGGGAAAACAGCGTGTCTTTATGTATGTATTTGTGACTAAATCTTTATTTGCTTCCAGAAACAACTCCTGCTAATACACCAACACACTCCAACAAAAACAGTGTACCACAACGACCAACCTCCCTCCTCTCTGAAGACGGTAAAGTCCTTGAAGTGATAAACGAAAGCGCCGAAATGGTCACCTTGAGCGAAGCAGACAAAGTCTCCTTAGGAGTACGAGAAATGAACGCCAAGAACAAAGCATTACTCGCTACCATGGATGACTGTAGCATTCTATCTCGGAGTCTCAGTCCACCAAACAAGTCACGCCTGCAACTAATAGACGCAGATCCTCAAATAAACACAATGAAATACATAGATGAAACACTAAGCTGCTGCAAGAGTTTGGATTCAGCACAACTTGCCGGAATGGGAGAGAGCTATGATTCGAAGAATGGGTTCCTTGGAGACTCGTTGGAAACTATTGCACGAGGGGATTTTGATAGGTTAGCAGCCGAGAGAGCGCTTCCAACAGTTGGTTTCGATACGCCACCACCGAGATTAGATAAGGTAACAAACCCTATTTTTTTACCATTTATTTCATAGGTTACACAGATTCAGTGTTACAGCAATTTGAATCAGGAAGTGTTTTTTTTTTTCGAATCGCTAAAAGTTGGAATACACGCGGAAAGTTGGAACTATTTTAGTGCGAAAAAAGGGCAGGATGCTAATGAAAATACAAAGCTTTAAAAATACAATACTTACACTAATTAAAATTATTTTTACAATTCCAATCTCCAATGACAATATTGTGAAATTTATTTTAAAGCCTGGCCGGAAAAATAATTAAGCCACGTGTATATTTTTATGTTTATGGCAATAATTTCTAAGTATTCTAAAATTTGTTTAATTGAAATTCCGCATTATGGCGAGGTTTATTATTTCTCTAGTCAGGTTTTAAGGTTAATGTTTACGTTTTATATGATTACTAAAAGGGATGGTAAAATCTAGGTTGAACTTACAGGGTCCGGAATTCGGTAGCCCGTGGAGCATCGAAGGTGATACGGCTCGTCGTCTGCCCGCCATCACGCCGAACTCAAGCGCTGCCCCCCTCCTTCGCGCGGTCACACCCCCTACCGAGCCGTCTGCTTCACCACCACCAGACACCCTTCGACTGTTTTCCTTCCTGCAAGTCCTCACCGCTACTTTCGGTGCCTTTGCGCACGGTGGCAACGATGTCAGGTAAGATTTGTACCTATTGGTCTTTATGTGCTGCTTTTTAAAGGGAAATTGGAGAAAAATCTTCACGAATTCGTAGCAACTAAAAATGTTAAATCTGGTAACAGAAAAAAAAATTCAATGTTGTAAAGTAGGTACTGACATTAAAAATATTTCTTCAACAAATCACCTCAGACAGTGAATGCGAAAGCCATCAATCTAATGCCTGTCTGCATTGTATCTTCTTAACTTCTTTCTTTCTTTTTTTTAACTTCCATCAGAAATTTTTTGACTCTTGCGTTTGGTGTTTCAGCAATGCCATAGGTCCATTAGTGGCTCTGTGGTTGCTGTACTCGGAGGGAGAAGCGCACGCGCGGGCAGAGACGCCCCTAGCAATCCTGGTATTCGGCGGAGTGGGCATCGCCCTTGGCCTGTGGCTGTGGGGACGTAGAGTCATCAGGACCGTCGGAGAAGATCTTACTAGCATTACACCTGACACGTAAGGAATAAGTCATCATCACATTCTAGGGCTCGCAGCATACTCCTCCATCTTGACGACCGACCCTGCGCCGCAAGCTCTTAACTCCGGCCTGCCAAAGAAGAACGGGGTTTCCTTCTCGACTGCCATGTCAGTAAAGAATAAGTATTACTGTATTATGGCTTTATAAACATTTATGTTACGTTAATGTTCTATCTGACCGTTATCGTAAAAAATTCGAAAAATACAAGACCGACCGAGATACATACAAGTAAGACGAAGAGGTTAAAAGGTGAAGGACATGAACCTTACGTCCATCTTAATCAATTCCATCACTTCAATACGTTTTATACTAACATTCTAACAAAGTTTCAACGGTGTCAACGTGAGACTTGTTCCTGATTATTCTACAAGTTGGTACTGTCGAAACTCAAATTCAGCGTATTTTTTTGCAACAGTGGCTTCACCATCGAATTGGGCGCGGCGCTGACGGTGTTGATAGCAAGTAAAGCTGGCTTGCCGGTGTCCACCACTCACTGCAAAGTCGGGTCGGTCGTCTGCGTCGGGTACTTCTCTGAAAAATCTGTCGACTGGAGTCTGTTTCGGTTAGTGATCAACTAAATGATTTTTTTTTATTTGTGGAGCTCACAAGCTACGTCGTCGATGATCTAGCTATGACCTGTCTCAAGTAAGAGTGCGTCCTCTCAAATTCAGAGTACGTCCTCTCTCGCTGAATAAATGAATGAAGATGATGAATAAGAAAGGACAAGAAGCGGGCACCTTGATAAAAATAAAGCACCAGATGTGGTCATGCTCGCATGTCAAGAGCCGTTGATAGAATAATTTAAGTAAGCAATTTGACCGTTTGGTTCCAGGAACATTATATTCGCGTGGGTTGTGACGGTGCCGGCAGTGGCTGGCATGGCTGCGCTCTCGATGTTAGCTCTAAAGCATTTCGTCGTGTAAACTCTACATAACTAGCTAGTCATAGCTCTCTTCGTCTTAGTTCTGAACAATTAGTGAATATTTACGAGAGTTACCGTTGGTTTTGTTATGTAGAAAATGTAAGCTACCTAAGTTTGCAAATGAGGTATGTGTCAAAACCAAAAATTTGAGACGTTAAAGTCAACTCACTTATTCTACCCCATCGGTGAATGTTTTATTATAGTAGGTAGTTAGATACCTATTTATTGATACATTTTAGTTAATACGTAATAATCTAACTGACCATAATTTTACACAGTAACTTTATACTTAAAAAGAACATTTTGTTACTTCAAAATTTACTTGTCAAAATAGTTATATTTTATATTATGGACCTAAACGCAACACTGTTTGTGATCGTAGATAATCAATTACTTGGAACTAAATTATTGAACTAGCCAGTTATAAAATTGTGAGTCGTTTCTTGTGTCCATTTTACTCTAATAGATTTTCAAAGCTTTCGTACTTAAAAAAACAATAGTGTATTTTATTATTTTTTAATTTATGTATACAATTTAGAGCATTGAAAAGGAAAACAGGGAAAAAAAAGATATGCAACGCAAGAAATACCTTTTATAAGAGGTGGTTATATGTACTATTAACACTCTTCGAAATGACTGTTGAATAAAACTAGTTAAAAAAAGCAATATCTTGTTTTTAATTTACCTACAACAAAGATTTATATATTCATTGAAACAAAAAAAAATACAACAAGTAGTACGACGAGACGACACACGAGTGAAAGAAATTCTTTTAGATCGTAGTAAATATTAAGTTTATTCACTTTAAGAGGCATATTACAGTCCACTAGCGCCCTCATATGATATTCCTTAATTACAGAATAAAAATGGAAATTAATCGAAAATTGGGGGCCGCTATCAACTATGCTTTATATTAAAGTACATTTAAATGGGGATGAGCTTAGCTTGAATAGTCACACTATAACTAAAACGCACAGTATAACAATTGCAAAGACATCATCCATAGTCTGATGTACTCTAAACGTACTTTATAAGCATAGTTGATAGCGGCCCCCAATTTTTGATTAAATTTCCGTTTTTATTCAGTAAATAAGGAATATCAAATGAGGGCGCTAGTGGACGGACTGTAATAGGCCTCTTAATGCCGAGGCGTGAAAAGGAAAAGGTATTGCAGAGTAAATAAATAAAATCTACTTCTAAGTATATAAACAAAGTATCATGAATGTCCATGCACCGTTCGTTGCTAGCCGGGGACTACAAATCTGCAGATCAAAGAGGATATGATGCGGACGAATTAATTCAAGTCAGGACAAGCGAGTGAGCTCAGATTAAAAAAAAACCAACCGTAGGGTCAAACCAGTCTTACCAAATGGCTACTAGAGCGCGCCTCGCTCGTCCGTCATCATTCTTGCACGGCGCGGCTCGGAAAAGCACGCATCGACGCAAACGTTAACAACTTTACTATTTGTTGTTTATTTATACGAAGAAACTAGTAGACAACGCTCCAAAGCTTTCTTTTTAACATGTAAGTATTAGAATTATTGACTAAATAAATAATTTCATTAGAGTAACAAAATATATTGATAGAGATTTATAAAAGCTCTAATATTTATGCAGTGGCACACGCGCGTTTATCGTATGTAAATGTGGTATTTATGTGACTTCTTTAATATTAATCGATGTTTAGATGCGTTACGGAATATTTTTTTCATTGATGAACTTGATTTTGGATTAACATGCAAGCCTTGCTAATTAAATATTCATATGCGATATTGCGTCTGCTTAAAGAGTTCCCGGAACTTTTTGTTTCTCTACGTATTTTTTTTTATGTTGTATTATAAAATACCTGAACCTGACCCAAGTTAAAGTTGGATTAAAATTTACAATTAGTTTAATAAATATTCAAACAGACATCCTTCATTGGCTTCATTGAGTTTGTGGCACTATCGGCTAACTTTAAACGAATGTGGTTGGACATCCCCTACCGTTATGGAATACGAGCGTTCTCAAGGTCAATAAATGTCTAGCCGCATGTGCTGCCTACTGTACATTTAACCGAAAAGAAAGCAGATACTATGCGTGCTAAATAAGAATAGGATCGCGTTTGCAGCTAATGTCACGAGACAGATGTCAAAATACGACAGAAAAGTACGGTCTACAAAAAAAACTAATGATATGAATATATAATAATTAATTTGAATTAAATGATAGAGATAACACAAGCACAACAAACAGCAAAATAGTAATATTATTACTGGTCGCACCGATAGACGCGTCTGTGTTGCCAAATTATGTGGATTTTTGTGATTTAGGTTACCTCGAAGAGAGTTGGCCCCACTGAAAATTCCTAATATGATTATTTTGATTATGTTAATTAATAATTTAGGTATGCAGGTATGCATAAAAATCACGAAAATTCACATAATCTAGCAACACGGACGCGTCTGTCGGTGTAGTAATAATATTACTATTTAGCTTATTGTTGCGTTATCTATGAGATTTAATTTATTGAAATTAAATATTATAAATAAAAATTATTACATTTTTTTGCCGACTGTACAAAGACATTTGGTGACATTTGTCTCGTGACGTTAGCTGCAAACGCGATCCTATTCTTATTTGGCACGCATAGTACAGTAGGCAGACACATAAATAAAAGAGCGAAAAAAGCTCTTTTAAATAAAAGAATGAGGATTTAGCAACACCAGTTTTGCAAGAGTAAAGACTATCTAACAGTGGGTTATATTAGTGATGCCTACTTGGACAGACAAGTCTGTATCAGACGTGAGATAATTGATATTTTCCTACCACAACACTCACGCATAAATGAAATAGATTATGGCTTAGCTTACTTAAAATAATTAAATGTTAAACATAGTTTTTTTTTTTACCAAGATCTGAAGATAAAATAAACGATGCATCACGACGATTCAGCCCCTCTGTATCCTTCGGCAACTTTGGTAAGTCGATCCAAAAATACATTCTCTTGCTATTATCTAACTATAATATTATATCAAACCATAACACAGCTAAACAGGTCAAATTAGTTCCGCCTAAGCGATACGTTTCATGTTTACAAGTATAGGGATTCTGGGAATTCTACAGACAATGTTATGAAGAAACATGATACGATGCATTCCTTGATAGCTGTGAATTTGACCGGTACAATATTACAACTTTTTTGTTCTGATATTGTTTCTCTTATTCGAGATGTTTAAATGTTTTTTAGAGAGATTGTTCCGAGCTTTAAAAATTGTACGTTAAAAGTAATTAGTAACTTAAGTAGTATGAAGAGTAATAATTTACGTTGTTTTACGTAGACATAATAAAGGCAAAGCTTCCCGTATGTAAAATAGTGAAGATTACCCAATATATACATTTTGTGACAAATAAGCATATAATACACAGGTAATAAATAAAGACATTAAATCATAATCGATTATTGGTAAATGTATGTTCTTTTTCTATCTATTTTTTCTATTATCCTTCATATAATTAAACTGTAGAGGTAAAATGTCTGTCTGTATAAAAAAAAATGCTAATAACCGAGTCAGGGGGATATGTAAGAAGTGAAATAGAACATCTGGATCTGGATTTATTTTTCTCTGCCAGTTTGTACGGGCTTGATAATCTCCGAAATTGCTGGACCAATTTAATGAAATTTCGCATGGTGGTACATTATATCCTTGTTCTTAGATACTTTTTACCACGGGAAAATATCTCATTCCTATGGGAGACTGCACGGAAAAGTAAAAAAAAAACGGGCGTAGCCGCGAGCGGACTGCTAGTGATAAGATAAATACGAGTACATAGACAGATATTAATAATTTAGTGAAAACATAATTTATTTTAGTCATGATAATTCACGATCAACTGAAGCGGGGGCGAGAGGTTTCTATCTATCTATTTCCGTGCAGTAGCTCAGTTTGTGTTTAAAACATGCTGCGCACTAGCACCATTTCCGGCCTGATAACACAGAATACCAAATAGTAGTCCCAACTGATAGACAAGTGATAACCATGGTCATTATAATAATAATAACATTTAATATTAAACTGTTTTATTTAGGTTCTTCACATTGACCTTCATATTAAACGTTGAGTACGTGTTTTCAAATACTCCGCTTTAAACCTTCAGGAGTAAAATGTCATGTCAGTTTCCAAATTGTTGTCTTGTCTACTTTCTCATTCCTATAAAGAATAAGACCATATTACAGTTATTGTTTCTTTGAGGCTTTCGCGCTTAATACACATTATTTTGTATATTAACGGCTCTTTACGCGATTATTTTAAACAGGCATGTTTTACGATACCTTATTATTTTTGCCCGACGACGTTTCGGCGGGGTTGCATGCACCTGCCGTGGTCGCGAACTGACGGACAAAAATAAGGTATTGTAAAACATGCCTATTTACAATTATCGCGTAAAGACCCGTAAATATACAAGATAATTTCAGTTATTGTTGTCATTTTGTTACAGCCACTAAAAGATTACTCACCGTCTTCGACAACGGCGCCTGTGCACTCCCTTGGCCAACCTTCGACACCTGTAAGTATCTATAACTTTATTTAACTTTTTCTACACACGCAGGCTGAGAAACATATTAGCAATCAAGCCATCGACTGACGAAAACGACTTAAGGCCAAGACAGGTGGCACTAACTCGTGAAAACACGGATCACAATAGGAATAGGTAGGTATGTTAATAATTCTATACGCGACGCTTTTTCAGGGCATAGTTTCATATTGATAGACAATTAACAGAAAGAACCGCTAGCAGCTTCCAGTAGCCAGTTGAGACCCGAAAAACTATCTACATTTCAAACTTGTACCTTTTCAACAGAATTATGTATAAAGGTGTTTCTTTACCTGGAGCATATGATACGCCTCTATTATAATAACGTAATTCAGTAAAGCCTGACCAAAGAAATAAGAAACCTGCTCTGGAGGCGCCACGTGTATATTTTTACGACTATGGCAACAATAAAATTTCCCTTACGAAATTAGTTCCATTGAAATTCCGCAATATGGCGAGGTTTCTTATTTCTTTGGTCAGGCTTTACATTAAAGACAATTCCAATAGGGAAGTGTCCTGGAAAAAATAAAACGATTATAATTAGTCCGTCAGTTAGATTATAGAAAAAAATTGAACACTTTTTTTTTTTCAATTTGACGAAGATATATCGTTTTAAAATGTAGGAGAAGAGTACTATGACGTCACTTTTTCCGTACAATTTGTATGGCGGCGTGTCGTCATTGGAAATTTCAAAGTGCTGTATCGTCGGCATTTTTCGTTTCCCAGACAAAAAAAAAATACGCGTACATTATTTTTTAGTTATGACCACTGACTGACGGACTAATTAGATTTTTTTAGGACACTTCCTCATTATAATAGTGACATTATACAAGCGAATGCTTGTGAGTCATGCAGGGAGTTTTGTTATGTAAACTCCAAATAAATTCTGATGCGTTACATTGCTCCTAGTAAAGGTGCGCTTACACGGGCAACTAAAATTGCTCAATTCCAGTCAATTCTCGTCAACTATGACGTCACGACCACATCAGGCAATTTACGGCAACGGCGACAAGCATCAATATAGGGCAATACAAAATTGAGCGATATGGAGCGATATGGAGCGATATCGAGCCCTACTTCCACCCGACCTCTCGCTCTCCCCGCGGAAGCAAGACGGCAAGCCGCAAAACAAACAAGTGCGAACGAGATACATACAAAAATTGCCTGGAATTTCCAAGCCCATTGGAAATTTAGCAATTCGTATCTGCGACATTGAGCGATATGAAATATCTGGAGCAATTAAAAACAATATCGCCGAAATAATTGCCGCAATTTATTGAAATTGCTCCATATTGCTCCACTTATTGCTCCAGATCGGTCCATTCGTGTTGCCGAGCAATTATTGCCCGGAATTGCCCTCGTGTAAGGGCACCTTAAGGATGGCAACAAAAATACTTATCTTAGTGCTTCTCCGATAGGACACTGTTTTTACACTACAACCCTAAAATTATATCGATAAAAGAAAATACTATAGAAAACACCTACTGATATAAAAACATGAGATTGCCCAATCCATGTCAGTAAGTACTAACTCATTATCAATCATATCGGCGCGTTTCATAATGGTAACGAATCACTCCTACCATTGACGACTCCACGAATGTTATGGTGATGATGACATACCCGAATCTGTATTTAATTGGTTCAATGATTCGTCCGCACGCCTATTTGACAATGCGTTGATAAATATCTGTTTTATTAATATTATACTCGCCCGTCGACTCGCAAAGAAGAAGAGAATATTATACTAGTCTGAAGAAGAATGACTGTTGAAAATAACGTCATATGTAGAGGACCCAAATAAGACCTTTTTTATACAGCGTGTCCAGATACTGGTGTCCGAACCGCTAAGAAATACAATGAGTTATATCGACAAATCCACCATTATTCTTTTTTCCTTACCAGATATTTTTGCTTTTTTGAAATGGCAACCTTTTTTTGTTTACTGAGTTCGGGTGATTCATTAATTTCGAAGTTTCTGTTGACGTAAAAGTCCTACAGGCATTAAAATAGGGTAGTCGGACACTAATAGTTTAATTTGTGCAACGTGGTTTTGTATGTGTATTTTTGTTACTTCCAGCACTTACTCCTAGGGCCCGAGAACACTGTGACGACGTGTCCATTTTGCCACGCGTCCATCAAGACAGCTGTCAAGTACACCACCACCACTCGTACGCATATCACTGCCCTTCTCTACTACTTGATGTGGTATGTATTGCTATTAAATAGATACGAGACTTTCTTTCAATAATATCCCTTATGCTGCGTTTCCACCAGAAATAGAGAGGATGCGTCGTGAGGACTGTGTTTTTTAAGATCCAATAAAATCGCTTTTTTACTTCTCTTCGGTAAGCACAATGATTCTATAGGTTTTTACAATCACATCCTCTGCTTTGCTCGCCTATAAATTGAGGAAAACGCAGCTTGTAGGTATTTTTTAGGTATTCTACAGATATTATAAAACCCGATTTTAGCGAAGGACAAAATAAAGACGAAATAAACTTACCCATAAGAAAATCGAAAGTTGTTTCTTGAAATCAGAAAAAACTAAAATGATCATGGCGGAGATTCTGATCTTACAAACCATTAAATTATTTGGTAGATTTTTTATGACGTAAAGTTTTTCTTTGTAATTTTCAGTTGTTTGTGCTGCATTGGCTACTGTTCAGATTCGGCGAAAAATGCCGACCACTACTGCCCCAATTGCCAGCGATATTTGGGCACCTACGTGAAGTGACAGGGGTCTAAAACACACCTCAATTGTACTATTTCTTATTTTATTATATTCGTTTTAAACATGTACGAACAATTTTGTAATTTAGAATCACATTTATATTATTTAATTTTCTTATTATAATTTATAATCTGTTCTAGTGCCGTAAATAATATTTTAATTCATTTTTATGCGTTTCAATAGATTAGTTAATAATTTTAAATGATTTTAAGTTGGAATAAATAAAAATATATTTTTAATGAATGCTTATTTTAAAATGTATATTTTTGTCTTTGCGTCAAAATTCACAGTATATACTTATACTAAGAACATAAGTACTTATATACAGAACAGCATAATATTAAAAAATATCATTTCTGGGCGCTTGTAAAGGTACAAAAAGAAGATTGCATGATGCACAGAACAAAAAAGAACGATTTTTTGCTCTGCGGCATAATGTTACCTGCGTTATTTAAGACCAGTGTTTATGAATTAGTATGGTTCAGGCCACGTACTGGTTGGTCAACGCTCTGAGCAGTCTCGCCCGCCGTGTGGCCGCGGCTTCCCTCTGGATGTCTTCGCTGTTGTTGGCGTTGAGTTCCAAAGCCCCCGCCGCCTTCACCGCGCGCGCCCTCCTCCCGCCCTCCCCGCGCCGCGCGTGAAGAGCCACCGCTACTTCCAGCAGTGTGCCGTCCCACAGACAGCCGTAGTAGGCGTCCATCGCGTCAGCGGCATTGCCCGTCTGTCGGGAAATAAGGATTTATTTAATTTCATCATTACTTAAGTATTGAACATCCTTAGATTTTCGCAGTTGTTAATTGCACTAACACGTTTTCATGGGTTTCCTAGACGATTCTCAATTTAAAACTAAATCGTGGAGAAAACCCGTAAAATGTGTGTTCAGCCGCTAGTTAAGTAACTATTGTAAAATAGAGACTTATTAAGTAAAAACACAATGGACCCGATTCTACATATTAAGCTCTAACTTATATTTAGAAACCAATTGACCCTTTCACGTTCTTAAGGACGAAAAGGGACAGGTGATTTTCAACTTTAAAGACGTCAAACATCGATTTTACACGTAGTTCGCACTAATTTAGCAGGCATGCGAAAACATCCCAACTAAATTAGGCAAAATTTGACAGCTGCGCTGCTTATTTTCAATATACAAAATTAAATTCATTCATCTCCTATAGTCCGGGAGCCGAGGGCCTAAACACCTACCTCATCGAGTACCCCAATAGGCTATCTCTAGGTCGTTAACCGTCACTTAAACACTGAAAAAAAAAATAGTCTGCCAGAGCCGATCCTGCCGGGTCATCGAAATTTTTGACGTATTTTTTTCGTGGAACTTACCTCATAAAGTACCCGAATGAAAGTGGTGGCATCAGTTAACCATTGATTAATAATGTATAAAAAAATTGGTCTGCCACTGCGCAACCTGCCGGAAGTACTTGGCAGACGCCCTGAAATGTGCCCATCTGACACCCTTCACTTACCTCATCGAGTACCCCAATAGGCTATCTCTAGATCGTTAACCGTCACTTAAACACTGAAAAAAAAAATAGTCTGCCAGAGCCGATCCTGCCGGGTCATCGAAATTTTTGACGTATTTTTTTCGTGGAACTTACCTCATAAAGTACCCGAATGAAAGTGGTGGCATCAGTTAACTATTGATTAATAATGTATAAAAAAATTGGTCTGCCACTGCGCAACCTGCCGGAAGTACTTGGCAGACGCCCTCAAATATGCCCATTATTGCCCATCCGACACCCTTCACCTACCTCATCGAGTACCTCGATGGGACCAACGCCGAAAAATAACCAAAATGCCTGTGATAATGGATCACAAGGTCTGCCAGGTCAAAACTTGCCGAAACTTAGTGTTTAAATCATTTGAAGTAATTTTTTTCATTTTTTTTTATTTCTTTTTTATTCGTTTATCCAAAAGCGTAAATACATTTTAACAAATGTTAAATTCTCGCCAACCTGTTCATCAATTTGATGGCGAGTCATGCTTTATTTGGAAAGCAGCAAAATTTATAAAGGACATGACCTGATTTTCTATGGCGAGTGGTTTTTGATTTTTTACTGAGATGTAAGTTATATGGGCATTAAGTACTTTATTAATAGAATTGAAATGGTAAGAAAATGGTAACCTCCGCTTTATTTTAAAGTGTGATTTAAAAATGTGTAGTGCAAATTAAAAAAATATGCTGGCAACACTACTCATAAGTGCACAACCACGAACAGATCGCAAAACTTATTTCCAAGCCAAAAATAGTAAGCAAAAAGTGTCAAAAGTAGCGATGTGCCATAATCGATTATCAATTAATCGATACTGGACATCTGGAATAATCGATACTCTCGATTTTTATAACAAGAAAACAAAATAGGTTCATAAATCAATCGTGTGACAACGAGACAGCTTTAGTTTGTAGTTTGTTTTGTTATCACGAAAACGGTGGTGTAAGCCCAACGACCACACAGCTTCTAGACGGCTAACTTGGGACGAACACTTTTAAACAACTCATAAGGTAAATTCGTATTAGATAAGTCTGCATTTCCCATCACCACAGATAATAATATAATAATAAACTAGTTAAACAAGTACAGATACATCATCTCATACAACCCTACGGCACGTTCTTAAGCGCGCTTATTGGGCGGGCTATTTAGTTTCCGTAACTGATTCAATAGATGTCACTAGGATTGAGCGTAAACTAAAAAGAGAGACATCTACTGGGACACTCACTAATCCTAAATATTATCATATTATACAAAGATGGCGCTATTCGAAATATCGAGCAGTATTGTGCGAGTGTTAGGAATGACTTTATGTTTATGTGAGCGATTACTGTCTAGTGCTTGATAAGTTGAACACGCGCATTACGATTTGCTCCTTTTATTTATTTGACGGCCATACATAAGAACGGTGTTCAGTCCAAAGTGTGTGCTCTTGACTGTGGGGAGGCAGGAGATGATGAGATGAGTTGAATTTTTCGTATGATTATTTTCTTTTTTATTATTTTATTAGCTCAGTATTATTTTATTACCTCGGTTTTTAGGCTAATAACACACAGGATGGGCACAGTTTGTCCCTAAATATTTGTTAGACTTATCTTGAAAAGATCTAGAATGAAAGACCTAAAATAGCGCTGTTCTTTTATTATTATTTTACTATATTATTATTGTTTGTATTTTGTACTAACGGCATTTTTGTCAAAACATTAAATAAAACAAGATTTTTAAGCGCTAAACGATGTATTTTTGAAACAATTACTACAAGTACAACAATTGCTACAATAGCTACAATAATCAAAACTAAACTTCTTATTAACACCTCTATAGCTGCACAAAAGAACCCGAAATAAGCACATGGACGAAAAATACTTTTAGAAAACATAGTAATAAAAAGTATAAAATTAAAGAATAATACAGATTATTCAAGATTATTTCAACACTCTAGTGTTCTACTAATCCAAAACTTAAAACTTTAAAAATAAAATTAAAGTCAGATCAAACTGTTCTAATGTAAATCAGTAAAAATATGTACAAAATTAAAATATAATTAGAATATAAATATAAAATCAACACTCAAAAGTCACGCTTATTGCTTGGATTATCATGAGTGATTAATGTCATCATCCTCTGAATCATGCACTATTGACTCAATCAAAAATTATGGCTTGAGTAGCTATGATAGAACACATAAAACACTCCTGTACAATATCTTTATCTTATAAATAAGACTTCTGAAAAATATACTACTAAAAAGTATTAAACTTAAAGTATAATAATTGAATAATCTCAAGATTTTTTCAACACCGCAGTGTACTACCAACCCAATTTTTAAAAAAATCTGATATAGATCAGTAAAAATATTTACAAAACGAAAATAAAATTAGAATATAAATATAAAATCAAAACTTAAAAGTCACTCTCATCACTTGAACTATTATATGACTGATTAATGTCATCGTCCTCTGAATCATGCACTATTATGGACTCTATGGTGAGTGGTGTTGGGTCACCTTCATACCACAAAGGCTCTAGGCGATTGTTGTCTTGGACCCATCCGAATTTTTTCGGATCTAATTTTATCAGTTTATTTGAACTAGCGTTTTTCCACATAGCGTTAATGAATGCCGTACGCAATATTTTTTGTTTTATTACCTTTTTACAAGGTGGGATTCCGCATGAACTAAAATTCCTAATTTTTTTTATTAAGGGACCTTTTGATTTTTTACTGGCGAATGTTTTATTAAATATAATGTATCTGGCAGTATCAGTATTTGAACAATTTTTAGTTCCGTATATTTCACACGTAAATTTATTAATCAAATTGACAACTTCTGAATCATTTTCATATATAAAGTTTTCATCTAATTTGTTGAAAGCTTCCTGGTATGAGGGAGTTTGTATTAAAATTTGCAAAGGTTTTGATTTGCCTTTATTGTGGAAAGCGGCGGTATAATCACTGCCAGTATAAGCATGAAATGCTGGCAATGCATGGCACAACGTCTCACCTAATGTTCTTGATAGACGTGTACAATTTATGGCATTTGGATCTTTGGCTTTTGATAATTCGCCCGAGAGTAACCAAATATCTGGTTTCAGTAGATGTGCGTGTGCTAAAACACCAACTAAAATATCTGTGTCAGATGCTACAATGGAAACATTTGTCGCGTTTTTTTTTTTATACACATGAAAAAGTATTCGCGTGTCTGATTCTTCATGATCGCAAAAGTAATCAACTTCAACAGTTTTCGTTATTTTGCCGCCGTCAGCACTAAAAGAGTAGCATTTTTCTTCGACTGTAACAAATACTTTTTTCCTGGCAATTATTTTGATCATCTTTTTACTCTCCCAAAAGTTTGACAAGAAATTAACTAACGCTCTTTTGAATTTATTATTTTTCAGGGCTTTGTGAAAATTTGATGGTGTTTTTTGGGAAGGGCCTGTTATTTCATACGGGATCTCTACTTCTTGCCGTTTTGCTCTTTCGCAGTCTTTAATGGAGGGCGATAAATATCTGTCAAATATTAAATGAATTTCATCAGCGTCTACGTTGCAAATTTTTTGTAATATAATTTCAGCGAGTTTTTCAAATGTGCTTGGAATTGAGGATGGACTTAGAAGATATAATATGTTGAAACCGTCTAGAAAACAAGCATCAAATCGGTGTGGTGGAGAAGCAGGTTCAATGTTGCCTTTAAGCTTTTTTGCTAGTACAGATTTATCAGTTTTATTCATTTCACCATTTTGCTGACAAAGAGCAGGGGGAAGTGGCGCCAATGGAAAGGAAAGGCACATTTCTAAATCAATTTTATGCTCCAGACCAATCCATAAAAGTCTTCCAAATATGTCCCTTTCCTGTTTTATTTGCGCTGTTTTTTTTCCGTCCCTGCTTTTTTGAATTTTTGAGACAGATTCAGAATTGAAGTTAAGAATTTTAGTCCGGGTAATAGGTTTCTCAAATCGGTTCGCATCTTTGGCACATTGCTCTATGAATTGTTCTTTCTTATGCTGTCCAAGCTTACTCACATTAAGCAAAAATGCAGCTACTTCTTCTGACGTGGCTTTTCCTGTAGAAATGTTGAATAATTGATTTGTATCCAATTGGGAGTCAAATGGATTCATTGTATTCCCAATTGCTTGCTTGATGTTTTTCAATGATTCTGCATCTTTTTTTAATATTTTTGAACTCAAATGGTGTGAAATGTCATCTGTTGAGGTCAATCCAAGTTCCAAGAGCGTTTCAGAAATTATTTTTGCCCTTATACTATGATTCAAAGCCCATCGTTGTCTAGCCTCCACTGAATTACTCAGGTGTACAACGCCTGTCATTGAACTAGCGGCATTGGCATTGATAGTTTGCTCCAACGTTAAGTCCACTGGTATCCTAGCAAAGGGTTTGTTTGTTCGCTTTATACCAAATGAACCTTCCCGAAAATCATCCATCAATTTATGGTTAGTACGCTTTAATTCTAATAAATTGTCGTAATACTTCAAAATCCAGCGAGCATAATTGGGCTGATTGAACACGAAAAAGACATTTGCCATCTCGAAAATTGTACAAACAAACAGATCAAAATCACTTGTTTTTATGCTTCTGCAGAATCGTAGGTAAACATTTATGAGTTCAATATATCCCAAATAATACTGAGCAGTCTTGCCGTGTTTTCCTTCTTCAGTAGACATTTTGAACTTCTTGTACTCCTCAATGCAATCATTTAATAAACTGGGAATTTTCAATTCTTCTTCAGGTTTTGTTGGAGGTTGAACGTTCAGCAGATGTTCATGTATTTGTTCAACTTTAAGCTGAGTCTCATCGAGAAATAAATTAAAATGAAGTTCTTGCAGCACTGCCGACAATAAAACATGGATTCTTTTACACCGATTAAAGTGTTTTCCGTCTATAAATCCATTCAAAGACCCTGAAGCCAATACATTAGCATCCATTAAAATTTGTTCCAATCCAGAGGCTTCTATATATTTACCCACCGCTTTAAAGTAAGCCATTTGAATATGAAAGCCTCCCAAATTAATGAAAATGTTGTCAAATTTTGGAGTTTCTGTTATTTGGATCTGCAAAGCCATTTTAGCTATCGCCAAATCATACGTAACGATAATATAGTCTTGGCCACATTCTTCTGCTACTTTCTTTGCGTAGTTCAATGTCTCATGAACAACAGAATAAGATGTCGGTGATAGATTAATTTGGGGCAAGTAATCAATTATCTGGACTTTACTGTCGTCATTTGAAGTTTTACAAATATATCCAAGCCACAGCGGTGTATTAGGAATTTGGGACATCGAGAAAACCCACAGCAAATCCTTATTAATTGCATTATTCTTTGATACTTCACATTCAGTCATAAGTTGTCTGCTTTCTTCAAGTGACGTGAGCTTGGTAAGAGCTTTAGGTTTTTTGTAATAAGGCTCAATATCTTTCGGCTGTTTGGCATATTTCCTTCTCATTCTAGGTTCTGTCCGAGTATTTACTTGCGTTTCAGTGACTTGCGTTTCAGTGGCTTGCGTTTCAGTGGCTTGCATTTCAGTGGCCTGCGTTTCAGCGGTTTGCATTTTACTGGCTTGCGTTTCGGTGGCTTGACTTTCAGTGGCTTGCGTTTCAGTAGTTTGCGTTTCAGTGGCTTGAGTTTCAGTGGCTTGCGTTTCAGTAGTTTGCGTTTCAGTGGCTTGTGTTTCAGTGGCTTGCGTTTCAGTGGAAAACTGATAAATTATGCCAACTGTGTCATGAAGTGTGTCTTTGCCGCTAGACGTTTCCACGTACCGATCATAGTTATCAAACGCTACGTGTGTGCTGAGAGCAGGGTTGGGTGATATACCTTTGGGAATTAAACTGCTAGTTTCAGTAGCCGCATATGTGAGCTCAGTTTCTAATTCTTCCACCTTTGAATAGCTTACGGTGTGACCGTACCTATTTAGTATGTTGATAACTTTCTTACTACTTGTTAGAGATTTCATTACTATTCCCAATTTAAGATGTTTTGCTGGTTTTACTCGTCTCTTGGTGACTAAGTATATCAAATCACTACACAAAGATTCAACTTTAGTTATATCTTCATTAGACATTTGATGCTTTTTACCAGGACCCTGAACAAGATCAGTAATAAAGCTGTATAATTTGTTAGGTATACTACACTCTCCTTCAATTATAGATTCTGGTGTCAAATTTTGAGGAAGTTTATTTAAATCGTTGTTTTTTATATTTGACCTAAGAGCAAAGGCCACTTCTTGAAATTTGATACGGGATTCACTTTGTAGTAACAAATTCTCTTGAATAAGTTTATCTAAGGAAAGATTTCTTCTCATAACAATTTTTTTAGTTCCGTCAAAGGGTTGCTTGATTTCAATGCTGTCATTAAATGTGTCTGTCAATTTCTTTTGCAAGTGTTGTGAATTAAAGGCCAAAGCATCAGTAGCACCAAATTCAACTAATAACATTCTATAATAAGATAATATATCAACGAGGTAATAAATGTTTCCTGTTTTAATTATTTCTTCGTTTATTAAGTCTTTGAGCTGTTCATATGCTTCTTTGTGTATCTTTCTTTTATCGTGCCATTCGCTTCCCTCATTCAATTTGTCCAACGAACTCAAATATTTGCTTTGATATTGAGACCTACAAACAGCATGATAAAATAAAGTTTCAACATCAGTCAATTTCTCATATAATTCAATATCCTCTAAGATCTCAGCATAAAATTTTAATGTAGCACGAACGGATTGCTCACCAATTCGCAAGTATTGTCTGTTGGAACCAACTCTCTTTTCAAACTGGCTACAAATAACACAAAGTTTTTTCTCACTTATTTTTTCATGATCTTGTGATGTTGATGTGGTGGCTACGTCTTGAATTGCTGGAGCCGACACGGTAGAAAGCGATGCCGCGTCACCGCAGTCAACCTAAAATAAAACAGAATTTTGTATCCATATTAGCCAACTTCTACACAAATTAAAAACTTTTAGGTAATCCATTCCACAAACTGTATTTATTATATTTATTCATATTTTGGACCGTATAAGTAATACTTCAAACCCACTCTGCTGCTTGCTGTGATGCACACCGTGTCTGTCTCATCATCATCATCATGACATCCCATGAAACATCAACTGCAGATCAGGGAGCTCCCTCCAACGTACCAGATAAAACGCATGGTATAGCTAGGAGTGGAACTACCATAGCCACCACGATTGTTGGAGTTGCGGCTGGCACTATTGACCGCGGTTGTTGATAACCGCAGTATGTAAGATGCTATGATACACCGGAGAACGCTGCTGCCCATCCTCCAGTTTATTATCCCTATGTCACATATTACGACACCCACGAGAGAAATAGAGAAATAGGTTGGTACTATTTTTTGCCGGCAGCACACAGGACCATGTCTGTCTTATAGGTATAAAATAGTACGTAGACTGTACAAAAACCCTTTCCTATGATACCCCATATGCAGTGGCGTGCACCCCATAAAGACAAAAAGACACTGCCTACCCTAGCCCCCCCCCCCCCTCCAACAGATCTTTTGTATCTGTCAATAGGTTCTTATGGATCTTTAGAAAGGCTCGTAACCAGTTTTAACTTCATGATCAATGGGATTTGAAAAAAAAAGTCTAATTATTTTTTCCTATAATTCGACAATTACAAACATGTTATCAATTACGAATAATATCAAAGTCTTTCATTAGAATGTTAAGTATATAAAAGCTCTCTAAAAAAATACTAAATGCTCACCAAAAAATGTCTTTTAAGTAGGAGTACCATCTACTTACAGTTAAACAGATAATAATAGTTTATCATTAGCCTATAAATGTCCAGTGCCCGATTGAATGCTTACAATCTGTGATTTTGGGTACCAATATTAATTACAAGATGATTTTTTTCTCGGAATATCCCGCGTCTTTGAAAGATGTCGCAATAGTAAAAAGTAATTAAATAGCTAAGACGCATAATATACTGAGATATATTATGCGTCTTAGCTATTTAATTATTAGTTTTTCTTTTTTCATCC
>CAOKYR010000127.1:0-29494 GCA_948473455.1 Teleiodes luculella | reverse complement strand
TACACATACACACTGCTACACCTTGTCAGGCCTCCGTCACTCCATGTACTTGCGCGTTATAACTACCTACCGCCCGGCCGAGCGGTCTCGGGCCGACCCAGGACCAATTCCCCATTCCCTAAACGTGTTAGTAGATTGGCGCAATACGCGAGAGAGAGAGATGCAGCAACTACTTCTTTTCGCCTAGCGCCGTGCGATCTGAATTGCACTTTATTATAACAAAGCTAGGGTTGCAATTTATATGAATTATGTCGCCTAGTGCAGCTTCTGTAGGGACTACTATTTGGTATTCTGTGACCTTGTCACTTGTCACTCAAGAACAACATACAACATAAGCCGCGCTTCGAGTAACGATGCGACTACCAAGTACCAAGTTTATTTGCAGCCAAGAGCGCACCCATTCCAAACAGTGCAAAAGCAAATTACACAGTCGAAGCGACAAAAATACCTTTCAAAGTCAAAGTGAAAAAGATTTTATTCGAAATAAGATTTTACAAATCACTTTTCGTAGTCGAGGCGTGTTAACAATTGATTGATTTGATTTGATAATGAATAAACTCTAAAACTACCTTGACCTTTTGTCAGAACGTCCCCGATTTGATCCTGGAACGTTCATCTTGGTCTTCCCTATACAACACTTTCTTCCACACTCGCCTTATAAATCTGTTTAGCCAATCTATTCACGTGACCAAACCAATTTAACATACCTTTCTCAATGACAACACGCGAATAATTTGCGTGTTGGGTGCATAGACTTCCTCAAAGCAGAATCGACGTATCAAGCTTTCTTCTTCTCAGTCGGTGCCAGAGCGATCGTGGTCATCATTTTGAGTTCCGATGAGTGATTATCTTGGTGAGACGGCGCCACTCCTCGCGGACTGACGCTTTCCGGGTGCACTCGTGAACTGAGCATTCAGTTGCGGCCTTTATCTGGTCTATCCACCTCATTGGCGATCTGCCACGTGGTCTGGTGCCTTAAACTTTCCCCTGTACCACGAGACGCTCTATGGAGTCACTACCACGACGAGAGATATGGCCGAAAAAGGTCAAAATGCGAGACTGCACTGTGGTTGATAGACGATGTCTGATGCCAAGTTCTTTTAGTATGGAAGCATTTGGTACGGAACTCTGTCCATGACACTCTTAGCATCCGCCTCCAACACCACATCTCTAAAGCGTCAATTTTCTTTTCGGTTTCACGAAGAGTCAAGCTTTACCGGATCAGAGATCTTTGACAGGTGAAAAACCAGCCTTAAGGACAGCCAGCATTGTCTACGTCACAATTTTGTTAACAGCACCTTTTATTTTTTCAATCTCCGTCAGCCCATCGGCATCAGGCAGTAGCAGTCGGAGCGGCGGGTCAGGGTCGGGGCGGGCGCGGGGTGCGGGGGGCGCGGCGGGGGAGGGGGCGGCGTGCAGGGAGTGCGCGGGGGAGGGGCGCGCGCACATCCGACACAACAGGGATCGACTGCTCTACTACATCGAGGAGACCAACGAGGGAAAAGGCTTCATCAAGGTACTTACGCTTTTTTTTTAATTGACTTATGCTTGAGTCGAAAAAGTACGACGGATCAAACTTCACCGGACTTGCGGGGGAGCGGAAGACTACCCCAAAAAAAAAATCATATACCAAGGCGTCTAGGGGCGGCTCAAGGGAGCCTCGGACCACGGCCTAGCGCGTTGATATTGGAAAATATCGTGAAGGAGACGACGCCTGAGGGGCTCCGTCTCTGATTATCAATTTTGATTTTTGTTATGGCCGCGCCCCCGCTGGCGGGTACGGACGTTGTTACCTGAAGTACTACACATGAAAAGATATTCAAAATCATTAAGCACGTCCATACCAAGCGAGCAGCCTCGGGCGAGGCCCGCCGCGCGCAGCATGTGCCGTACCGCTCGCTTTGTGTGTACGTGCCTCGCGTATGCATGCTTAGCGACGCGGCGACGGCCGAGCCCATGGTCTAAGAAAACAAGGTCTAACCATTAGACCACGTGACTGACACAAACCTACGTCATCTTGCGCTGTTCGTCCTTGTTGAATGCGTGTTAATAGACAAAGATGAACAGCGCAAAATGGCTCATGTCAGTCACGTGGTCTAACGGTTAGACCTTGTTTTCTTAGACCATGGCCGAGTCCAAGTCCGTTAAAGCTTGCTTCGTCGTACTTTTTCAAACCAAGTATGAGTAAAAAAAAAGAGCGGAGTCGGTTTTTTTATCTGCTCAAAGGTGCCTCAGTCGTTTGCCTCGCGCAGTGTGGACGCTTTACGATAATTTGTATTATTTTGAGCAAATGGCTCGGGTTGTTCGAGCGAGGCATGTGTAAAATTTTCCGCCACGAGCTAGATACGGCGCAAGCCGCGCGCGGCGTGCCTCGCCCGAGTCTTCGATCAAATCACAGGGTCGTGGATTCGAATCCCGCCCAGGGCAAACATTCGTGTGATGAGCACTTATGTTTGCCTTGTGTCTGGATGTTGTATATTTATATATGTCTCTATATCAGCTGTCTGACACCCATAGTACAGGCTTTGCCTAGTTTGGGGTCAGATGGCTGTGCATGAGATGTCTCCAAATAATTATTTATTGAATTGATTGATGTTTTAGGAGCTGTGTTTTTCTGCGGACGGGCGGCTGGTGTGTTCCCCGTTCGGTCGCGGCATGAGGCTACTGGCTCTAAACGAGCAGTGCAGCGAGCTCCCGCACTGCGTAGGCGGAGCCCCGGGGCCGCGCCGCATGGTGGACGTGGGGCAGAGCCTCGGCATACACCAGGACCTCGTGGTCAGCTCCAAGTTCAGCCCCCGCCACCACGTGCTAGTCACCGGCTGTCTAGAAGGGAAAATCGTCTGGTACGAACCCTACAGTGGGGAGGCGCTCTATTAATTTTGTATAATTCCCCCTTAGGCTGCGTTACCACTACAGATGGGCGAGGATGCATCGCGAAAAAGGTGTTTAACAGGAACCAATAGAATTACTTCATTTAAAATATGTTTGGAACATGTCACTCGGCCTGTATTGTGGGTGTCAGACAGCTGATATACATACATACATAATTATATAACCAGACACAATGCATAAACAAGTGCATAATTCGAACCCGCGGCCTTGTACTTCGAAGGTATGTCACACGCATCAGTCAGCGCATACATTTTATACATATATGCCTCGCTACGCATCCTCGTGCATCTCTGACAGAAACGCAGCCTTATTCATAAAAGCTTAAGTTAAACAATAATTTTATCCCTTTCCTAAATGTCTGTAGTAGTTTCATGGACATTTAAATGTCGAAAAGGAATAGAAAATTGTCTAACTTCATGTAATATATTTATGAACAATGTGACTGTTTTTTAGCAGTGCATTTGACGTTTGCATAGTATAGTAGCATTTATTACGTGTAAGCTATTTCACTCGCCCATTTGTCTGTCTAGCTTATTTCAGCAACGCGAGTTTTTCAAGCGGTGTAAGCAGAGCTTATGGATGACGTCGTCTTTTTTTCTTTTTCAAATGATTTTAAAGAAATTCTTTAAGTTTGATACATAACTTTAGAAATTTGTACTTAGCAATTTACTTACATGCAAACGCCAAAGTGTCATTCGCTAGTTTGTGTTTAGTTCAATAAAATAATTTTAACATGTTCCTTCATTCCACCGACTTACTTAACTCAAATGAAAGTGGAGTAAAGATTGTGTACCTCTTCAATATTTTAAATCTTTACTGCCGTCGTCACCATGTTTAGATACCATTAGTATTTGGATATGTTAGTAAAGATTGTTTGCTTCTTTGATCTCCCGAACTGTTCAATAATATTTATGCAGTCATACTTTTAACTTGAAATGATTTTAAAGAGTTTAACGATGTACAAATGTAATTGCTTCATGAAATTGTAGACCGACCATTATTTATGCGGTTGTGATGATGGCTCTTCAATAATTTACATCAAGAGCATGAAGAGATTTATTTACTCTGTTAGGCTGGTATTTCACGGGAGACAAAAGATAGAAGACGAAAGGGACGCAGTTACGCGTTAGAATTAGATACAAATACACCGCGCTCACTTCTGCGTATAACTGCGTCCCTTTCGTCTTTTGTCTCCGTGAAATACCAGCCTTATACGGTATGATCCCAAAATATAGTTATGTATTTCTTGTGTAAATAGTGACAGAGGACAAATATTGTGGAATGATTTGTCTGTAGTATTTTGATCGTCCCTTTACTGACAGAGCTTGACTACATGTATGTTTTATCCAAAAATAATAGGTAAAGACAAAACAGTGTACTATAATAATTATTGTAAATTAATGTTATATATCAAGTATGTAATAAATAAAACAATCTAGAGCTTTAACGATTAATGTGTATATTCAACAATATTACATCGAGGCTACATTACTGTCTTAAAATCTCGCGCATAACTGATTTCATTCACTATAAAAAAAACTATACAAGTTTACAATAAAGGAGTTTGATTTTATGACTGTTGTTTCATTCGAATTTTTATTTTAGAAGCTGGGTATTTAAAATTACTTTTCGATATATTTGTGCAATGATTCTCCACAAAATATATAATGAAAATGGATGATAAATTCAAATTACATTATTTTATTTACACAGTTGGAATATTCCACATGGCCAGCTCAGAGATTGGATGGAAACTTCAATTTTATAGATCACTTATTATTATTATACACCAGTATTTCAGCTAAAAATGGCAGTTTAAAGCCAAGTTTAGGGCAGGTTTAAAGATCGGAACATTTTAGATTCATACATAATATGCTGATTGCATTTGAACGCATTCAAAACGAAATCCGTTTTCGTGTTTCGGTGTGATTATATTTAGTGTTGCCAAACTGTCGTAGTTTTTATAAAAGTTTCAAAATGATTTATCGATTTTGTTATTACATATTCTTCTAAATTATTTCACTACCAGTCAGAAAATTGACTATCAAGACTTACAGTTTCCATAAATAATCGATACGCTTCATTTATACTTATAAAGCCTGACCAAATAATTAAAAAACCTGCTCTGGGGGCGCCACGTGTATATTTTTACGACTACGGCAACAATTTCCCTTATAAAATTAGTTCCATTGAAATTCCGCAATATGGGCGAAGTTTTTTATTTATCTGGTCGGACTTTAAATTAATTTTTGATTTATAGATGGTCGTTGGAGATATTCCCGCTCAAGTGCCGGTAGTAGATGTGGCAGCACAGTTAGGGCTCCGCTAGACGTGTCCGCCCTCCTTTAGCTTGGCGACGAGCGTGTCCACGTCGGGTAGGATGGCGCCGGCCTGCCTCACGGGCGGGTCCTCCACGCTCACCACCCTGATGCGAGGCGCCAGGTCCACACCCAGGTCTTTAGCTGTCATCTTCTTTAAAGGCTTCTTCTTGGCTTTCTGCGGGAGAATAAGGAGCATTTATTTTAAAAACTGATTGGAAGTTAATAGGAGAAATAGACACCCTTTTTTATAAATTACATCCTACTTATTTATATTGCGACAAAAAATGCTAGTACCGAAAAGAAACAGTATGAAAAAGAAAAGAAAAACGGAAAAATAAGCTTTAGAACAGTTACATTGCCTTGTGCAGCTTTAGCAAAGTACTTACTCGACTCATACACATTAATAATAGATTGAATTTCATCGGGAACGCAATTAGTACTATGATGCAAGAAACTTATAAGTACTACAAGATCCTTGCTATAATGAGTAATTTTTTTTATATGTTTGTCCTTAAAACAATAGTTTTATCGCCGCGGTTTTTAGTCGCCGTCAGTAATGAAAACAGTGGGCTAATATCCCAGTATTTCTATCAATAGAAAACCACAATAGAAATAGTGAGATCCACCCGTCCAGCAGTGCAAAGAGAAAAATAAATACGGGTAAAGAATGTCATCTAGCGTGTTTTCATGCCAACTGATTTTGTAGCGCTATCTGAAATATTAAAAAGAAACCGGGGCCTTTTTTTGTATTTTTTTCAGTGTCAAGCAAACAGCAGTGGCCTATGCTGGAATTATAGATGTAAATTACCCGTAGACTACCAGCAGTTAACCAAATTTTTGGTCAGTGTTGCCACCTTGTAACCTTCTTTTTTCATCTAGACATTTAGCGATTTCTAGGGATAATTTAGATAGAAAAAATTCGATTATCTAGTGACTTTCTAAAGCAAATTTTGATTTTATTATTTGCAAGGTGGCAACACTGACCAAAAATTTGGTTAACTACCGGTAGTGTACGGGTAATTTACATCTAAAGCCTGACCAAAGAAATAAGAAACCTGCTCTGGGGGCGCCACGCCACGTGTATATTTGTACGACTATGGCAACAATTTCCCTTATAAAATTAGTTCCATTGAAATTCCGCAATATAGCGAGGTTTCTTATTTCTTTGGTCGGGCTTTATATGTTGGAATGTTGTGTGAACCGTGGCCATGTGTTGTAGTTACCATGATGTTGGGCAGCGTGACGTAGCGCGGCTCGTTGAGGCGCAGGTCTGCGCTGAGCACGGCGGGCAGCGTGGTGCGCACCGTCTCCAGCCCGCCGTCCACCTCGCGCGTCACCGTCAGACCGCCCTCGGACTGTATGTGTGTGTGTGAACCGTGGCCATGTGTTGTAGTTACCATGATGTTGGGCAGCGTGGCGTAGCGCGGCTCGTTGAGGCGCAGGTCTGCGCTGAGCACGGCGGGCAGCGTGGTGCGCACCGTCTCCAGCCCGCCGTCCACCTCGCGCGTCACCGTCAGACCGCCCTCTGACTGGAATGTTGTGTGAACCGTGGCCGATGTGTTGTAGTTACCATGATGTTGGGCAGCGTGGCGTAGCGCGGCTCGTTGAGGCGCAGGTCTGCGCTGAGCACGGCGGGCAGCGTGGTGCGCACCGTCTCCAGCCCGCCGTCCACCTCGCGCGTCACCGTCAGACCACCCTCGGACTTCTCCACCTGCGAAACATGACAACCGCCAAATTGACACTCAACTGTGATTACGCCTCTATAATGGAACTTTATGGAACCATGGTCTAAGGGTCGAAATATATAACCACGTTGCGGCACCGCAACACTGGAATCGGCGGCCGCGGCAATCAACTCTCTTGAGAATAAGGTTGAGAGTTGATTGGCGGCCGCCGATTCCAACGTTTGCGGCGCCGCAACGCGGTTATGTGTTTCGGCCCTAAGAAAACAAGGTCTTCCATTCGGACCACGTGACGTGACTGACACAAGCCTACGTAATCTTGCGCTGTTCATCTTTGTCTATTAACACGCATTCGACAAGCATGAACAGCGCAAGATGACGTAGGCTTGTGTCAATCACGTAATCCGAATGCAAGAACTTGTTTTCTTAGACCATGAATGGAACATTTTAAAAACTAACAGCATTATACGACGTTGTTGAGACAACTTTTAATTATTTATTTTTTTAGTATAATTTCCTGGCTTACAACGCAAACTAGAGAAAAGGCAGTGGGACCATACAATAATAAAACTGAATTTAACATGAATGTATCTTTTGTAATGTTAATCACTAAATCATTTGTGACAGGACCTCAACCTAAGTTTCCTTTATGATAAACTAGCTTTCCGCCCGCGTTAACAGTTTTTCCCGTGGGTATGAGGCATTTAACCGCGGTAAAAGGTAGCCTGTATTACTCAGGGTGAATGTACGAGTAGCTTTCTAATGGTGAAAGAATTTTTGAAATTGGCACACTAGTTTTTGAGTTTATTCATTACAAACATACACACACACACAAAATACAAATCTTTCCTCTTTATAATATTAAGAATGATTAATCCATGTTCAATTCCAATTTAACAATAATTCACTAGCTTTGTTTATTTAATTTATTAGCCTTGACCTTTGACCAAGATCCCATTGCTTCTGTGATATAGTATTTGTTTAGTTTTCCACTGATAAAATTATCTTATCAGTAAGTATGTTGGTTACAAGATGTTAGTTAAGTAAAAAAGATATTTTTTTTTTCGTACCTTTGAAGCAAAGGTGCCTTGAGGCCAGTCCAGTAAGGCAGCTGTCATTTGTGCTGTTTGGTTGGAGTCATCATCAATAGCCTGAAATTTTCTTTACAATAGAAAAATAGCGAAAACACCACTGACAAGAAAATTGCTCTTAAATTTGAATAGAAAATTTTTTTGATGTAGTGATGTGATGTGTTATCAAAATAAAATAAAATTCTTTACTTAAATTCTTACATCAAATGCTTCAATACTAAATACGCAAACTGCAAATTTTGCACATCAAACCAAATATTGGTTAACAAAGTTTTTAAAAAATACATTAAGTATACTAACAATCACACAATTTAAAATAAATAGATAACAACATCAGATAGATAATAACATCAAAACTTTAATTCATATTGTGTAAATACCTGTTTCCCAACAATGACAATGTCTGCCTTTTCATCCTGGGACAGTTTAGCAAGGATCTTGGCGACGTGGATAGGCTGCATGGTCTCATACTCTTTGCCCGCCACCTCCACATGGATGGCTCTGTCAGCACCCATTGCTAGGGCTGTCCTTAGGGTTTCCTGTATGATATATTACGTTAGTTGTTACTGGGTCTTTCATAAGACAATATTAAGTTAGGAGGGGATTATTTGGTCAAATGTTACACAAAAATGGTAAATAGATTAAAATGTTAATGATGTAATGTTACCTCAGAATAATCTTTGAAGAAACAGTATTTTTTTAAGGTAGTAAATAGCTAATAGTAACAGTGATTGATAATTAATGTTAAAATTATTGTAATATTTAATGTGTTGAAAATTGGCAGCATTTCAAATTATTCATAAGGATATGGCAAAATAAAGATTATAGCAAAAATTGGAAAACAGCCATATTTATAATTGGATTGTCAAAAGATAAATGTGTAGATATGATTTGAAAACCTTTAGCAGATTTTGGGTTGCCTGATAGAAATTGCTCCCTTAGCCACCCATATTCTATATAAAGCGTTGACAATATTTCTTGCTATTCCTGGTATGCAATAGAGTATATTATTCTACTATTCTATTATTTTTAATTCAGGCTGTTTAACAATCATACTTGTGCCTGTGCTGGCCCGCATGAGACAGCAATCACTTCACTGGCCAACTTCTTCTCCTTCATGCGCACGGCTTCTTCCACAGCGATCTCATCAAATGGGTTCATAGAGTGCTTCACCCCATCTGTGACCACTCCTGTCTTGTCTGGCTTGACACGTACCTAGTAGGTAAAAAAAAGTTTAGTAAGTAAAATGTTTATTTCCTTTACAAATAACAGAATTTTGTATTATGAAGATGCTCTATACTGACTAGTTAAGCTTAATTAACAGCTCATATATGATTGCATGGAGGGGCTTGAGACTAAGTTATTAAATTATCATGCTGAAGCCTAAACTAGTTTTACAAGAATTTAAAATTATTAAAAATAATTTTCAGTCAGTTTATAAGCATACAAGCAAATCTTATCTCGACCCATTGAAGTAGAAAAAATCAAGTCCCTGTGGTGTCTAACTTTGTTTTCAAGAGTAGTTTTTGTAAGTTTAAATTTTATTATTGACCTTTAAGGGATATAATAATTCTTTTTACTGGCTCTAGTCAAACACATCTACACAATACTTTCTATACTTACAACATAGTAAATAACTAGCAAAACCGACTTATCTGTTATCACTTATCAGTATTATGAAAAGGTTATGTCTTAATTTTTTTAACAATTTCTATATTACCTCCTATTTACTTATGATTTACCTTTCGTAAATAGGAGGCACTTTAATAATAGCCATCTTTTTAGTTCAACTTGATTTGAACTTTTAACAATAACAAGAAGTAACCTTTGTACTTTTAATTTCTACTTACTTTTACAGCATAATCGATAACTCTCTTCACACCAACTAAAACGCGAGACATTTTGTTTGATTAACTAACCAAAATGGAGCTTTAATCGCTACGATTATGTTAATTGTACCTAACTAGAAAAATACAAACAAATGAAAAATCTAAAAATGAAAATCTGTGCAAGCAAAGTCCATTTACATATAACGGTGTTGCCATATAAATATTTTTTTTACATTGACAGATGAGTTGGCGCTTAAGGCGCGTTCCATTTTCCTCGTACGTAGTGTATTATATGTCATGTATATGTCTATGGCTTAGTACCATCTAGCGGTGAGTAGCGCCAACTTGGTATAATGCGTTCTATAGTTTTGAAAATGAGAGGTCACTGCTTTTTCTACTTAATAAGCACACCACTCATAAACCAGAGCGGAGCGGTCTGGCTTCTTACGTCATTGGTCTGGCTGGATCCATCAAGGATATTATTATAAGTACGGATCCATTCCATTCGATTAACGTCAAATCCAAACTCTGTTAAAACCAGAGAAGTGGAAATGAAGCGCTGCTTTTCCAATTTCTTTGGTTCAAACCACGGAGGTGGGAAAAAGCCGCGCAACGCTTTGTTTAAACAATAGATAAAGCCTGCACAAATAAATAAAAAACCTGCATTTTTTGTTTATGGCAACAATTTCCATTATAAAATTAGTTCTATTGAAATTCCGCAATATGGCGAGGTTTTTTATTTGTTTGGTCAGGCTTAAATTTTTATAATGATGAAAAGATCAGGGACGATCCCACGACGAGAATAGTTTACACCATCAGCAATGGGTTAACTGCTGAGGTACGGTCAAGAGCAAGCTAAGCTGAACCCTTTGAATTTTGCACCATTTTTATGCCTGTCGAATAAGGGAGAAAATCGCAATACGCTTGCTTATCTGTTGAATACCATACTTCTTCTTCTTTCTTCAATATGGCACTAGATAATACCATACTTGTGACCAAGTTTCAACATCTAATCGTTAGTTGTCGTTTACCTATAAGAAGTAAAAAAAGATAATAGAAGGTATTACTTTGGTGAGATTAACCTAAAATATTTAGAAAACGTGTTTCCAATCTTATGAGTATTTAGATTATATGATCAAGTTAAGTAATTCTGAAAATCATAATACCTTCTTGTACAAATTACAAGGCTTTTCGAATAAAAAAAAAAATTAAGGTGCCGCCTTAAGACGCTTTTAGCGATTGTTCGTCAAATTACTATGTAGGGAGACACTTAACAACAAACAAAAAATATTCTCGTATAGCTTTAATTAATAGGTCTTAGAAATATTCTATTGGAAATCCTTATTTAAATATTACGACGGCTAACACAATGTTTGAAAACGACTTAAAAATAATTGTTTTACATCTATTACTATCCCTATTAAAACTTGAACTCCTTGTATTTCTTTGCTTGTTTGGAATCCGTGGTTTGCTGTCGTTTCCTCTTGTTCTGAAAACATAAACAAAAAAATATAAAAATAAAGAAAATCGCGCTTTGCTCTTTATAGTATTCTGAGGTGTAACCAAAAAGAAAACGCACTTATTAGTTTGTTAGCATCACAACAACAATTTGGTGGTACTCGATGAAGCAAAAAGGCTTCTTTGATTTTCAATTACGTCTAGCAAGTGTTTTATAATTTCAGATTACTTTGGTTCTTTAGGATTTCCCGCCAGACAATGTGCCGACAGATATCTGATTACGACATAATATTAATTAAGCATGTGTGCGTCACCTTCTACCGGGCCGTGTATATGCATATGTGTACCTTCTGCCTGGCCGTGTATATGCATGTGTGTGTGTGTGTATCTTCTGTCTGGCCGTGTATATGCATGTGTGTGTGTGTGTGTATCTTCTGTCTGGCCGTGTATATATATACATGTGTGTGTGTACCTTCTGCCTGGCCGTGTATATGCATGTGTGTGTGTGTACCTTTTGTCTGGCCGTGTATATACATGTGTGTGTGTACCTTCTGCCTGGCCGTGTATATGCATGTGTGTGTGTGTACCTTTTGTCTGGCCGTGTATATACATGTGTGTGTGTACCTTCTGCCTGGCCGTGTATATGCATGTGTGTGTGTGTGTACCTTTTGTCTGGCCGTGTATATACATGTGTGTGTGTACCTTCTGCCTGGCCGTGTATATGCATGTGTGTGTACCTTCTGCCTGGCCGTGTATGTATATGCATGTGTGTGTATCTTCTGCCTGGCCGTGTATATGCATGCGTGTGTGTACCTTCTGCCTGGCCACGTGGTCGGCGAGCATGTCGGAGAGGTCCTCCTTGGCGCGCGGCCGGGTCTCGCGCAGGTGCCGCTCGTAGCGCGCCGCCACCGCCTCGGGCTCCAGCTCCAGCTCGGAGGGGTCCAGCGCCACCTCCACGCCCCCCGCGCCCGCCGCCGGCCCGCCCTCGCTCGTCGCGCCCGCTCCTGCCACGCGCTTACCTGAAAAAAAAAAGAAAAACGAAAAATATTTTATCGCTCAAGTTTACATTTATAAATGGCCTGAATATGCGAAACAAATTATCAACTTGTAATTTAAAAATATAAAAGAGACTTTATACCTAAGTTTGTCTACGAGGAACATTAAAATTCCTCGTGTTCAATCAAGTCAGTTTTACTAGTAACCTTGACCAGGTGGATAAAAGGAAAAACTAATACAATACAACCGCTTACAAATTTTTAAATACATAACTACAGACCGTTGATTTATGTCCCATAAGTGGCACTATGGCAGTGCAGACTTCTTTCAAATTTCAAATAATTTATTCTAATTTTTGGACATTTTTCATCTGTGGGACGATATTTGAGTTTATATATGCACTCTGTCGTCTGTATCATTGTTTATCTTTATCTACATCATCCGCTTCCTCTTCCTCATGACCACTTCCTCATCAACTCTAATTTATAGCACAGACAGCATATAAACTCAGATTCCGACCCGCAGACCGCTCTTTCTCGCGTCTTTGGGCTCTACTTACTAAAGAGGACATCGACGCTAGACGGAGAGGAATATTCCAGTAGGTGTTTGTGGTGTGTGTCTTACCCGGGTGAGGAGCCGTCATGTCGTACACGTGTGTGGAGGCCATCATGCCCTGCGTCAGCCCCACGCGCCGCTCCGGCAGCACCTGGTACAGCGCGGGCGTGTCGCCGCTGGAATAACAACCAATACAACAAGTTAGTATTTGTCTCTCATTCATGGTAACAATAAAAACAAATTTAATATTTTTTAGAAATATAAATTCGCTAAAATGTTAAATTAATGTCCACGGCTATGATCGTTATATTTCATTCGTCCCTTGGTTCCCTTGGGAAAAAGATTTTCCTATTCTGTTTATACGAATAACGTATATAATGTTAATCCAGTATTGGCCAGTATCCAATTTTTATCAAACGACCAAACTTCATAAAAATAGGCGTGAAATCTTAGCAAACATCTAAAACATACTTTCTTCACGATGATATTAGTCAGATAAAGGCAAAACTAGAGATTGTGGCATACCAGTTACTTTCAAGTACCGGTGGCGATCACTCCACGAACATGAAAATCCCTATTAAATTGCGAATAAACAAGATGATATGAAAAGATACATGCACGGCACAAATTAAACCCTCACACTATAATAATAATAAACATTTGTTGTCACTAAATTGTTTTACAATTTGTTGTCTAATCCTCGCACTAGGATTTTCTGTATCGCAAGGATTAGGTCTTCCCTTTAGTGCTTACAATAATTGTTACAAAGGTGTGCAAAAACTCAACTACTTTTAAACACTTATCGTGTATTGGGCTCCATTCTGCCGTGGACGCTTAAATCTCTAAAGGTTGTTAATCTCTTTCATTCATATGGGAATCGAAAAGGATGGGGAAACGAATTTAATTTTAAAATGAATGATATTTAAAATCAGCAGCGCAGCTGTCAAACTCAGTTAAATTTAGTCGGGATGTTTTTAAATTACGCGTAAAATCGATGTTTGACGTGTCTAAATGTAGGTTAACAATCACCTGTCCCTTTTCGTTCTTAAGAACGTAAAAGTGACATATGGTTCTTAAATTAAGTTAGAGCGTAAAATGTAGAATCGGGCTCAATGTTTTATTTAGTGTGTGTGAGTAAGTGTGAATGTAAGTGTGTATGTTGGATGAATAATTAGAATGTGAGGTATGTAATAATAATAATAATAATAATCTTTATTAAAAATAACAGCAGTTACATAATATTGTGCCTGGCCCCCAATCTAGGTCACCCTGTGCTATGGGAAGCCAGTCTTTCATCCTACTAGGTCTAAACAAATGTAACAGTATTAAACATCTATAGGTACTTACATAGTCATATCGTAAGTGTACAGACAGCCAAAAAAATAAAAGAAGAAAAAGAAAGAAAATGACAATATGTTAGTATAATGTTAGTGAGGCTCACCCCTCGGTGTCGGTGTCGACCTTCTTCTTCCTGAGCTCGATGGTGTCGGGCGTCTCCATGCCGGGCGGCACCGAGCTGATGCCCAGCGGGGTCACCAGCCCCTCGCCCGGGGTCGCCACGCCAGCGGCCGCCTCAGCGCCGCCTGCCTCGCCCTCCGACTCAGACTCACCCCTCGGTGTCGGTGTCGACCTTCTTCTTCCTGAGCTCGATGGTGTCGGGCGTCTCCATGCCGGGCGGCACCGAGCTGATGCCCAGCGGGGTCACCAGCCCCTCGCCCGGGGTCGCCACGCCAGCGGCCGCCTCAGCGCCGCCTGCCTCGCCCTCCGACTCAGACTCACCCCTCGGTGTCGGTGTCGACCTTCTTCTTCCTGAGCTCGATGGTGTCGGGCGTCTCCATGCCGGGCGGCACCGAGCTGATGCCCAGCGGGGTCACCAGCCCCTCGCCCGGGGTCGCCACGCCAGCGGCCGCCTCAGCGCCGCCTGCCTCGCCCTCCGACTCAGACTCACCCCTCGGTGTCGGTGTCGACCTTCTTCTTCCTGAGCTCGATGGTGTCGGGCGTCTCCATGCCGGGCGGCACCGAGCTGATGCCCAGCGGGGTCACCAGCCCCTCGCCCGGGGTCGCCACGCCAGCGGCCGCCTCAGCGCCGCCTGCCTCGCCCTCCGACTCAGACTCCTCTGTGGATGTCACCAATATACAATACAATACAATAGAAAAACATTTATTCCTTGAATGTACACCATACAGCATACAAAAAAATTAAAAAATATAGAAATACAAATAACGAAGTAAATATACCAAAAAAGAAATTTATTATGTTGTGCACGCCGTATTGCAACAAGGAAATGGGTTAATGAATTTCTTTTTTTTATTTATTTATTTAATTTAATCTAAAGCAGGCCCGGCGCACTCTGCGCCAGAGCTCCAGAAAGTACCTACGGGCGGTCCCGATTTCGCGGCCATTTAGTAGGAAAAATGCGCGCGCTTGTGAAGACGCTATTATTTAGTTTGTGGTAATACGGACTCTCGCGGCGCGGTCTTAAGGTGCATTTTGTTTTAATACGAGCGCAACGACAAACGGTAGGCTATTATAACCAGGGTCACGTTCGACGCGTTCAATGTAATTTGAACGTTAGTGGCGTGGTAGCTAGAATTAAATTCGCACGTTTGCTATCAAAGAGTACGCCTTCTGTACCTAGTACTATTATTTATTCTGTGGCATAGCTAAGAACAGACGGCCGTTGGGGCAGAAAGGTTCTTGAATGGCGGCCGCGCGCCGGAAGACGTAGTGTGGACAGGCCCCCACGAGGTGGACCGACGATCTGGTGAGGGTCGCGGGAAGCCGCTGGATGCGGGCAGCGCAGGACAGGAAAAAATATGACGCAATGCGGCGTTACCGCGCGGCTGAGGCGTTCCATTTAAGGCTTGAAGTGCAAGCGAGAGCGCGGAACGAGCGACAAAGAGGCACAATCTTTGTCACATTCAACTATCGTCAGTAAACCGACTTTACAGACAACCACTTTTTTAAATTAAAATAGCGACCTCAGTTGTCTGATTTGTTGCATGCCGTACCTTCTTCGGATTCCTCTTCGGACTCAGACTCGAGCTCGCCCCACATCGTCCGGTCGATGTCCTGATCCTCCGTGTCCTGATTACAAAACAAATTCATTTGAAAAACTTTTTACAACTATACGAAGCAAAATAAAGAATAAAATTATTAATTTACATTATGCAAGAAATAAAGCTACTAAGTAAAAATGTATTTGTACTCTGTGATAATTTCTAATGTAAGTAAACCAGTATAATAAGAACCTCGCGAATTTTAAAATTACATTTTGCCAGTAATGCTAAAAATAATTCATTACGCCCCCAGAGCAGGTTTTTTATTTCGAAAACAAGACACTCTGTGACGTGACGTCATCATCTTGCCTGTTTCCATTCATTTTCCATACAAAAATACGTACTTATTAAAAATAGTAAAAAATATTTGAATATCAAGACACGACTTATAGGATCTGCATACTCTGACGAAGTTGGCGTAGCAGCCTCCGAATTATAAGACCTTATTATTTTTAATGCACTTTCTTTATTAAAAAACTTAACACAATATTATACTCACATCCTGCCCCTGGCTCTGGTGCCCAAACACGTCTCCATACAGCGGTTTCCCGGTCTCGTCGACGGGTGGTTTGCCCCAGCCGCCCGCGTGGTAGCCGAAGGCGCAGCCCTCGGGGATGGGCGCGTTGAGCCCGGGGATCTTCAGGTTGGGGTACGAGGGCGGAGGCCCGTAGCGCTGCTGGGCGATCAGCCACGGCGGCGGCACCTACACACACACACACAATATGTAATATTACTAAAAGCAGGTTATAGTACTTAAATAGGTGTAGTTACCTTGTGCCGGCCGCACACTGCATGCACTACACTGGCTGTCTGGTGTAGTCACCTTGTGCCGGGCCCCACACTGCATGCACTACACTGGCTGTATGGTGTAGTTACCTTGTGCGAGCCGGGCCCCACACTGCATGCACTACACTGGCTGTATGGTGTAGTTACCTTGTGCGAGCCGGGCCCCACACTGCATGCACTACACTGGCTGTATGGTGTAGTTACCTTGTGCGAGCCGGGCCCCACACTGCATGCACTACACTGGCTGTATGGTGTAGTTACCTTGTGCGAGCCGGGCCCCACACTGCATGCACTACACTGGCTGTATGGTGTAGTTACCTTGTGCGAGCCGGGCCCCACACTGCATGCACTACACTGGCTGTATGGTGTAGTTACCTTGTGCGAGCCGGGCCCCACACTGCATGCACTACACTGGCTGTATGGTGTAGTTACCTTGTGCGAGCCGGGCCCCACACTGCATGCACTACACTGGCTGTATGGTGTAGTTACCTTGTGCGAGCCGGGCCCCACACTGCATGCACTACACTGGCTGTATGGTGTAGTTACCTTGTGCGAGCCGGGCCCCACACTGCATGCACTACACTGGCTGTATGGTGTAGTTACCTTGTGCGAGCCGGGCCCCACACTGCATGCACTACACTGGCTGTATGGTGTAGTTACCTTGTGCGAGCCGGGCCCCACACTGCATGCACTACACTGGCTGTATGGTGTAGTTACCTTGTGCGAGCCGGGCCCCACACTGCATGCACTACACTGGCTGTATGGTGTAGTTACCTTGTGCGAGCCGGGCCCCACACTGCATGCACTACACTGGCTGTATGGTGTAGTTACCTTGTGCGAGCCGGGCCCCACACTGCATGCACTACACTGGCTGTATGGTGTAGTTACCTTGTGCGAGCCGGGCCCCACACTGCATGCACTACACTGGCTGTATGGTGTAGTTACCTTGTGCGAGCCGGGCCCCACACTGCATGCACTACACTGGCTGTATGGTGTAGTTACCTTGTGCGAGCCGGGCCCCACACTGCATGCACTACACTGGCTGTATGGTGTAGTTACCTTGTGCGAGCCGGGCCCCACACTGCATGCACTACACTGGCTGTATGGTGTAGTTACCTTGTGCGAGCCGGGCCCCACACTGCATGCACTACACTGGCTGTATGGTGTAGTTACCTTGTGCGAGCCGGGCCCACACTGCATGCACTACACTGGCTGTATGGTGTAGTTACCTTGTGCGAGCCGGGCCCCACGGGCATGCCGAGCGCGGTGCGCAGCTCCTCGGAGAGGTCCCCCGGCTTCTTCTCGCGCAGGCGCGTCTCGAACTCCTTGCCCTCGTAGTACAGGTCGCCGTGGATCGTCATGCGCGGCTTCGTCTGCCATCTGCAACACACACATGAGCCTTGTTGCCTGCTGTAAAGCCCGACCAGACAAATAAAAAACCTCGCCATATTGCGGAATTTCAATGGAACTAATTTTGTAAGGGAAACTGTTGCCATAGTCGTAAAAATATACGCGTAGCGCCCCCAGAGGTTTTTAATTTCTTTGGTCAGGCTTTACATTGTATGTATGTTTACAGCAAATAAATTAGTTTTCTACTTAATTCTTCATTTCAGTATTTCTTCTGAAATATTTTACAATACTGATTTGGTTACGAGGAACTCCATCGCCCAATATGATAGTAATACTCGTAGTAAACTTTGCACCAATACGAGTAATGTCGAGTTTTATTTTCTTCAGAGGCAAAAGGACTTACCAAATGAATCTTCAAAGTGTGCACCCCTGGATGGAACTAAATAGAATCTAAATTTGGGAACAAAAAACAGCTCCGGTTGTCACACCAGTAAAAATCGACTGAAATATTTTCGTTATCTTAATAACGTACTTTCAATCATATTCAGTGAATAAATAAATAATCAAAATTGATATCTGCACAAACGAATTCAAGTCTAGACTCAAGATTAGCTCTTTCTGCTGCTCTATGCCAATTTATTTAGAAATAATTAATCAAAATACTTTTACAGTTAAAGCATCCCCACCACAGCTTGGACACATCATACAACCATCGTGTTTTAAATTACTACGCCATTTTGAATAACCAAAACAAAACAATGCGAGATCGAGTCACGCATGTAAAGAGATAAGCAGTCATGCATGGTTCAAGAAAACAAGGTTTAACAATTAGACCACGTGACTGACACAAGTCTACGTCATTCTGCGCTGTTCATCGTTGTCTATTACACGCATTCGACAAGGATGAACAGGCAAAATGACGTAGAATGACGTACATTTGTGTCAGTCACGTGGTCGAAATGTTAGACCTTGTTTTCTTGGACCATGGCACTCATGCAAGCATATCCAAGTTATGATTGCGCTACAGTAGTGTGGGGGAGCCGATTCCCGGGAGTGTGACCATTTTGTACGTAATAATACGTACTGATATTAATTATGTTTCATTATTGTATAATAGGTATACACCGTGAAATTTAACTGGTTGTTTATCCGCAACATAGTGAATACAAAGTGGCAAGTCACATGACTAAGTTTATATGGAAAGTTAAATTTAAATTTTGAGATTTCAAATTATGTTGCTTAAGGAAAGTCGTTCAGTTTCATGAGTACTACCACTATGTTGCGAATAAACAACCAAGTAAATACGGTGTATAGCAAAGATAATAACAGAACATAATCTACTCAGTACATAACACGTACGTACCTAGCTCTGTTTTTAGATAATAAGCGTTTATATTGTATATGTCACCGTAAAATTGTGAATACCGTTAGATTACAATTTAACTCGCGTGATTGTAACTACTTATACTACTACTTATACTTTTTGATGTATATTTGTTTTAAATTAATACATTATAATTATTATAAGAGCGTCGGTGGCCAAGTGGCTAGGATCGTTGCCTTCCATTCGAGAGCCGCGAGTTCGAATCTCGACACGTATCAATGTGTTTCTCATTTTTTATCTCAAGTGCACGTTTATTCGACGCTCTTGTGGTGAAGGGAAACATCGTGATGAAATTCAAAGGTTGTGTGTGAAGTCGGCCAAACCGCATGGGTTGTAAGGTGGTCGACAAAGGCCTATTCACCCTGAGTCGGGGTAGGCTCGAGCCCCTCGATGGGACATAATAAATAGGCTTAAGGGGCCTACAGGTGCTAAGTGGCGCCCCCACTTTAAAAAAAATAATTACTCGAAAAATAACCAATATTTCAAAAATCTAAAACGGCGAGGAACTAGACGGCGGCGTTCTGTAGGATATATAGAAGCCATTAATAACTTACTATATCTCGCTAGTAGTTAAAGATGGAACAAACAATTGCGGAAAACGGCCACTTTATTTTTCGAGTTATTATTTTTTAAAGGGTGGCGGCGCCACTTATCTCCTGTAGGCTTACTATGTAAGTAGCGACAGGCTCGAGAAGCTGTCAAACGCGACATAGTGACATTAGAGCCATAGTAGTTCTGTCAATATGTCGCGTTTGACAGCTTTTCGAGCCTGTCGCTACTTACATATATAGGAGGCCTACTGCATGAGTTGCAAGGTAGTCGACAAAGGCCTATTCACCCTGAGTCGGGGTAGGCTCGAGCCCCTCGGTGAGATTTAGGTAGGTACATAGGCATAACGACGACCTATAGAAAACTGGAGCACTAACTTGAAGAAAGCGTCGTGCAGTTTCTGGTAATCAATGTCGATCTTGCCGAGCTTGGGCCGCGTGCGCTCGCGCATCTTGGCCTTCAACGTCTTGGTTTCCTCCTTGTCTTGTAACGACGCTCTCATCTCCATGATGCCGGTCTTCTTGATGAACTCAGGAAGGTCGAAGGGCGGCTTCTCGATACCGCGCTTGCCTTGCAAGTACTTTTGACAAATAAAAAAGTTATGTGGCAATGAACTGAGCTGAGCAATGAGAAAGTACATGGTCCAAGAAAACAAGGTCTCGCAATTAGGCCACGTGACTGACACGAGCCTACGTCATTTTGCGCTGTTAGTCCTTGTCTATTACACGAATTCGACAAGGATGAATAGGAAAAATGACGTAGGCTCGTGTCAGTTATGTGGTCTAATTGCAAGACCTTGTTTTCTTGGACCATGGAGAAAGTACTATTATGATGACTATTGATGATTCATCATCTTTTTTTTTTGTTTATTATTTACAAAAAAAAAGTAAAAACGTAAAAAAATATATTAAAAAGAAAGTAAGGAAATATAGAAACTACGACGTGTTCTATCCGAAAATTAACCTTTTTTTCTTTGGCCGGCATTTTCACTTTTTTGGTCCAACATTGGGCTCAATTCTGCAGTGGCCGCTAAAATCTCTAAATTTAAGTTGTTGGTCTCTTTCATTCATATGGGAATCGAAAAGGATGGGGAGATGAATGAATTTAATTTTGAATGAATGGTATTTAAAATAAGCAGCGCAGCTGTCAAATTCAGCTTAATTTAGTCGAGATGTTTTTAAATTCTTGCTAAATTACGCGTAAAATCGATGTTTGACGTGTCTAAATATAGGTTGGCAATCACCTGTCCTTTTTCGTTCTTAAGAACGTGAAAGAGACACAACAATTTAAATTTAGATATTTTAGCGGCCACGCAAAATTGAGCCCATTGTATGAAACGTGAATGATATCCTTTAGAATGTACAAGTAAAAGAGATGGCATGAGCAACGGCACAGTACCTTGCGCTTGTAGCACCAGTGGCGCGGCACCTGCACGGTGTTGCGGTGCGCCTTGAGCTGCACCAGCAGCTTGGGGTCCCGCGCGGTGACGTCATACATCTCCACCACGTCCGGCCGCGACACCAGCTGCTTCAGCTCCGCCACCGACAGCCGAGACAGCTTCTTTAGTTTACGCTTCGATAGGCGCTCCTTTTCGTCTGCCGCGTTTTTCTGAAGACAAATAAAGTTAGAATATGGCATTAATTTGCCGAAGTGCACTCTCGTGTGCAATGTTAATCTGACTGTAGTTGCTTTCGTGTTTTTACCAGTAGTTTTTCTAACTTGTAAAAGATATTATAATAAAATTAATAACTGACATGTTTTACTTCGGGCTTCCATCATTTCAAAAGGAACACGATTGATGATTGCACTTTTAAACGATTTGTTGTCGATTTAAATTACAAAAATTATCTTGTTATTTACATTACGTTACGAGACGTAACCGAAAATAGAAATACGAGTTATAAAAAAGCGGTTATCTGTAAAGTCGGTTTACTGACGATAGTTGAACGTGACAACGATTGTGCCTCTTTGTCGCTCGTTCCACGCTCTCGCTTGCACTTCAAGCCTTAAATGGAACTCCTCAGCCGCGCGGTAACGCCGCATTGCGTCATATTTTTTCGTGCGGACAGCCGGCTCCATCGAATTCAAGACGTTGTTTGTTACGTCAAAACATGTTGTAATGAATTTATTGGCGAATTAAGTTAGGTGGTGGCGCAGTTGCAGAGTATTACATAGATGTTTACCGGAGTGGATACCAAATGCTGATAGTCAGTTGCAGAAAGGTTCATTAAAGTTAAAGCTTCTTTAAATTTATTGCTGACTCTTTCTTTATCAACAAGATAAAAAGGGTCAGCAATAGATTTAAAGAAGCTTTAATTTTAATTGATCTATCTGCAACTGACGGTGAATCAGGCTGTACCTACTGTTATATACTTCAGTGCGCTTACCTCGACGGCCTCGTCGTCTGCCGCGAACTGGTCCTGCACCTTCTCGGGCAGCTTGGGCAGCGGCTTGGCGTCAGCCCCGGGCTCCGCCTTGGCCTCCTCCCGGCGCTCGCTGAACTTGAACGCCTCCAGCACGCGGTGGAACTGCCGGTACATCGGCTCCAACTCGTGGAACTGGATACTCTCTTGCACGTACCTGTCAAAACCAATGTGTCAATCTTTTGCCAGGCCTCCGTCACTCCATGTACTAGCGCGCTATAACTACCTACCGCCCGGCCGAGCGGTCTCGGTCCGTTTGCGGACCCAATTCCCCATTCCCTAAAGGTGTTAGTAGAGTGGCGCAATACTCGAGAGAGAGATGCAGCAACTTCGTCTTTTCGCCTAGCGCCGTGCGATCTGAATTGCACTTTATTATAACGGAGCTAGGGTTGCAATTTATATGAATTATGTCGCCTAGTGCAGCTTCTGCAGGGACTACTATTTGGTATTGTGTTACGACAGAAGACAAAAGACGAAAGGGACGCGGTTATGCGTTAGAATGAGATACAAATACACCGCGCTCGCTCTTGCGCATAACTGCGTCCCTTTCGTCTTTGACTACCGTGAAATACCTACCTTTGCTGCGCGCTAAACACTATGTGAGTGAAGTTTTCGTTTAATCAGGCGTGTCACTCCGCAGTTTAGAACTATTTATTAATCTGTGGTTTAGGTATGGCCGATTATTCTAATGGAGCTAGGCTTGCTTTTTACTAGGTACTACTATTTGGTATTCTGTGGTATATGTATGTATGTTTGGGTGAATGATGGTGTACTTATTCTTAACTAGTTGAACAAATCAATTGTTACTTACTTAGTTCAAGATATTAGAATATTTTACTCAATCAGACAGAACAAATTTAATCTAAATAGATCTTTTATATAAGAATTTCAAAATTATATAATTTGATAAAGAGTTCAATAATCATGTGCAGATGTTATTCATTTCATTATACACAGAATAGTCTTTTGACTAAATAACTTCTTGTTAAAAAGAATAACATAAAAAAATTCAATACATACTCAATTTCCGCTTCTTTTTCATTTTCTTTGTCGCTGCTCTTCTTGCTGTCTGTGCTGAGTGTCTCTCCTTTTTTCTTGTTGGTCTCATCTTGCTGCTCGCGCCGCTTTTGCCGCGCAATCTTCTTCTTTTTCTTCTTACGTTTATTTTTGTTAACATTCTGATTCTGAAAGAAAGAATACAATCAATTATTACTGTGGAACAAGGTAAATGTCTCTCTGTGTCTCACTACGAAATAACAGCTCTCTCAAGGTCAAAGTGTCCAGCCGTATGTGTTGGCTACTGTAGCTCTGTTGGTCTGTTATGCTACACTTTCACTCCTGAATGGATTGAAATAATTAAAAGTTTATAGGCATCATGCATGGTGAAAAAAAAGCATTGTTTCAAAGTTGAAATATTCCTCTCCCATGGGAAAATTTAAAGTGTAAAAGATATAGATTACATAATAGTTATACAAAAGTACCTCATTTTTAGCAATGAGTTTGGAGATCTGTGGAGGTTGAGGCGCTCGAGGCACACCTTCTTCATCAGAATCTCCCTCGTCCTCCTCAGCGTCATACTCGGAGCTGATCACCGGTGCGGGAGGGGCTTGGGGCTCCATCTCTGCTTCCACTGGAACAAATTATGAAGCAATTGATAATTGTGTGTGCCAAACTAAACTAACTTAAATGGACTTTATTAATCATTACAAATGATTATAGAAATAAAATCCATATTGAAGCTTTTAATTTGATGACACAAGTATCACACAAATAAATTACCTTTCTCTTTCTCCTCTTCGTGGCTCCCTAGAGCTGCTTGCCGCTGATCCTTATATGCGAGTGCCTCTTCCAAAGCCTTAGGCAGCACCACCCCTCCAACGGGTGGTGGTTTGTTGCGGAATTCCTCCGGGGTGTCAATCTTCATAGTCAACAGCGAGGGCAGTGCCATTGGAGGCTGCATGGGCGGCTCCTCCCCTCCCTCCTCAGCCTCATCGCCTTCGTCTCCCCCTTCATCCCAACCAGGAGGGCCGTCACCGTGCCCTTGACGACCCCACCCAGGAGGCGGCCCTTGGCCCTCCCAAGGACCCATCCCAGGAGGCCCCATGCCAGGAGGTCCCATATCCATGCCTTGATTTCCATAGTTGCCTTTCATATTTCCTCCACGCATCATCATCCTGGGTGGACCCATTGGTGGAGGTCCCATTCCCATTCCTGGAGGTCCCATACCTGGCGGTGGTGGCCCCATTCCGGGTGGCCCCATTCCCATCATGCCAGGAGGAGGCATTCCTGGAGGCGGCATATTGGGAGGTCCCGGAGGTCCGCCACTGCTTGAACTCACTGGTGGCCCCATGGGAGGAGGTGGCATACTGCCTGGTGGTCCCATGGGCGGAGGTGGCATGCTGCCTGGTGGTCCCATACCACTTGGGGGACCCATCCCTCCTGGCGGACCCATTCCCGGCGGGGGCCCCATATTTCCCATGCCTCCAGGAGGGCCCATACTTCCAGGAGGCCCCATGCCTCCAGGCGGGCCCATATTTACCGGTGGTCCCATGCTACCTGGAGGTCCCATAGCGCCCGGTGGAGGTGGCATAGGCGGAAAGCCTCCCATTCCTGGTGGCCCCATCGACCCGTTGTTACCGGGCCCTGTGCCGGGAGGACCGTCCATTTTCAGACTGCTTCCGCTGTAATTATTTATTAAAAAAGAACGGGAACAACAATGAATAGAAATACCAGAAAACTAGCCACAAAACTTGACAAAACCAAACAATTTGGTTTGTTTTTTTGAGGTTATTTATTTTTTAATTGACGTTTACATTTTTTATCGCTCTCACTCGATGGCAAAGGAAATAAATATAAAATCCATTTATGCAGCCTGGTTTTAATTCTTATGAGATAGGCAACGGGTTCCAAGCCCATACAGCCTAGTCTTTAGTAATAATAATAGGCGATCTTCCTTTAGTTTCATTGCGTCGTCTTTTCTTTATTCATTATTTCATTTCTTGCATGCATGCATGTGCATGTCTGATACATCAATGTTGAACGTCTTCAATCAGTAGACTTGCTTGTCTGTCTGTCACGTTCACGTCACGGGATCATTGAAATGCAAGGTTGGTCCTTTCCATATATTCCAATTGATTCCATCCAATGACATCGGAGTTTAACGCGGAGTATCAAACCAGAAACAGCTGACCAAACCACTCCTTATTTCTCACTTTCATTGAATAGTTCTTCGTTAACGGCACATTATCGCACTGATTCCACCATACTAACACCACAATTACCATGAAAAATTAATTTAAAAAGGACGAAACAATGAACTCACTCAACATTTCCTCTCAATTCCCGCGTAAAACTCTTTCTTAGGGCCTCCGCCCACTGGCGACAAAGTCAAAAAACTAAAGGAACGTATTTATGCGCAAGAGTGAGCGCGGTGTATTTGTATCTCATTCTAACGCATAACTGTGTCCCTTTCGTTTTTTGTCGCTGCCGCCAGTGGGCGAAGGCCCTTATCTGTGAATGAAGGAAGACCGACGATGGTTGAATGATTGACAGTGATATGATCTTTTTAAAAAAATCATTGAGGAGTATGACCAGATTTAAAATGCAAATTCTGCTAAAATCTGCTGTGTTACTTTTTTTCATAAATTTTTATTTATTTGACGATAATTTGGTTCGTACTTTATTTTTACAATGGTTATACATCCGCTACAATTGTCTGAAAAAAAAACAACTTAGAAAATGGACTAAAACGAACCTTAGACACAATCACCAATTTGAATAAAAATATATTACATTTGCAGCTCTGCTACAGTCTGGCGAAAAAGTCGTGAAACTTAACTAATCTCATTTCTCAGAAATATCCATAAGTTAGAGCGTGACAGCATGATATAAAATGGCAACACACCGTAAAGGAAGTGGCGCCCCTATTAATTTTACGATTCCTCTTGAATAGTGCTGAAGGTTACCAGCGCAGTAGTAGTAACATATTGTACAAAAAAAGCAGAATTTCTTTAAATACTTCTAACACTACTATACCACTGAAACTGAACTTATAAATATATGAAATTCATAAAAGTACAATCTTGCTAAGTTTCTGCCCATGATTTTAAAAATTCCGCCTAATAAATTAGCTAACTTTTCAGATCTGCGATAGTCTGCTAAAACATAAATATGGGATTTAATTCTGCTAAAATCGCAGAATTCTGCTAAATCTTGTCACACTGTTATTGAGGAGATTGATAAAAGCCGCACTACACTCTCCACAAAACTAGACGAGACATGGCCAATACGAGGGACGCAGCTCAGCTATGCGCAAGAGCGAGCGCGGTGTATTTGCATATCATTCTAACGCATAACCGCGTCCCTTTCGGCTCTCGGGTTTTGTCGAGTGTGTAGTGCGGGCTTTAGTTTGTTTGATTGATTCTCTTTGATTGAATTGCCTGTCCAACTTCCAACAAAAGGATTTTTGTTATCAAATTAATTTTAGTAATTACTAATAGCACGCAACTATTACCAACACTGTATTGCGTCATCGTAATATTTTTCTTCTGGTAGTGATTACGTGTCTCAGTAAGTTCCTTCAGATGGCAGAAATGGGTGAAAAATATAATACAAAGTGCCCGGGCGTAAAACGTCTCATGCGAGAGGCCCTCGAGCTCGCCGATGCTACAGAAGAGTACTGTGCACGACCTCTTGAAGATAACTTATTTGAGTGGCACTTTACTGTGCAAGGGCCTAAAGGAACCGAATTCGAGGGCGGAATTTACCATGGTAGGATACTACTGCCTAAAGAATATCCAATGCAACCACCCAACATCATACTCCTTACACCGAACGGAAGGTTTGAAGTAAACAAAAAGATTTGTTTGTCTATTTCTGGACATCACCCTGAGACCTGGCAGCCTTCTTGGTCCATTAGGACTGCTTTACTGGCTTTGATCGCATTCATGCCATCTCCAGCTGAAGGGACGATTGGATCTCTGGACTACAGCCCGGCGGAGCGCAAAATACTAGCGAAAAAGTCGAGGAGCTGGGCATGCCCTCATTGTGGGGAAATTGCATCTTTACTGTCTGCAACCACAGCAGCAAAACCTATTACTGAGGAAGAACAGTCGGTGTTGAATCAGATTGCTTTCAAAGGAGAAGAAGAACAGACTGCCAAGCCACCCGAGGAGCCTATCCCTGAGCCAGTGGAAACACAAGTCCTGGAGTCATCCGAATCAAGCAGTAATAGCTATTTGGATCAACTAACTGAAATTTTAGTTGCTCTTTTGTTAGGAGCAGTCTGCATTTTTGTGTACAGGCGCTGGAATGTGTTCTACTCAACAACAGAAGCTGAATTGTAAAGTTATTTGAAGGTTGCCAATGCCATCTAAAGTCTAACCTAGGTGTTATTTTAAATAATGATAATAGTATTATTGTTATTATATTAACCCATTCTAGCAAAAAAGTAATTTATATTGTGTTCACTTTGTCAAGATTTTTCTGTAATTATGTGCATGAAGTAATATTTTAAAACTTGTGCCTTACAAAGATAGATACACTCTTTACTTTGGTATCTTAATGTCATTGGGTCCTCCAAGAAGCAACAGTTTGAACCTGTTTTCTATTAATATTTAAACAAATGAATTATTTATTAAATGTGTTTGTTGGTTTTTCTTGTGATTTTTCTATTTTTAAAATAGAAGGAGGGCTCTCAAGTATGTGGCAATGGCATAAGCTAATTGTCTTAAGATGTTATTAAAAATTAAAAAAATCTGTCAAGGTAAAGAGCAGGTGGACTGCTAGTAAATAAAATAAATTATGAAGAATGATATGTATTGAATCTATAATTTTATTGGGTACCTTTGTAAAACATAATAATCACATTCCAAAATTTGAATATTAAATAGTTTTATAAATGTACTAGAGGGGATTAAATTATTACATGATTAGATATTTAAGTAGAATAAGTTATTCTTTAAATTGCTTATTTATATATGTATATTACAATTTACAGCTTTGATAAAATCAGTTGTGTTGCACTTGCATAGTTGTTTTTGACTTAATAAATATTTGTAAATTATGTACATAATATAGGACTGTTTTATTTTGATGTGTGTGAGTTATTAATCCCTATTATCTATGCTATTATTTTTGTAAGAACATGCGAATTGGACTGCTAAACATGGCACTGGGATATGAAAGACCCATATTTTATTAGAGAATAATAAAAATTAGTTTAACTCAGATTGTTAAGTTACACTCAGTTGAATAAAAATTTAATTCATTGTATTCCATTAATTTATGTATATCACTTGTACAACCACTTGTGAATTTTGTGATGCTGGGATGACGCCAGACACCAACAGTAACTGATCACATCACATCAGCTGGCAAGGTCCTGTGACTGCTCACCATTTTTTATTGCAATAATAATTACAAAGGTTCCATTGGAATTCCGCAATATGGTGAGGCTTTTATATTTTTCTGGTCAGGCTTTATAACAATAAAGGTTCCCTAATCTTATATTTGCAGAAATAGTGGAGGATGATAGTTTAATTAAACAAATAAATTGAAGTCGAATTATTTATATTATTAAGATAGTGTTTAGATACAAAATACACCAAAGACAGATCTACTCCTGTCACTTAACTCTAACAATGAATACAACAGCTGAAGATGTTGTTTAAAATAACTGCATGTACTTGCCACCATTGTGCATGAGGAAGAAAATATTAAATGTATGTAATAATTATTATATTAGATCAGCAACATTCATGGGCATTTCATCAATCTGGGTAGAGTAGTACTGTTCAATATCTCTCAAGATTCTGATGTCATCAGATTTCACAAAGTTAATAGCAACACCCTTGCGTCCAAAGCGACCAGACCGACCTATTCTGTGGATGTACAGCTCACGGTTGTTAGGGAGGTCATAGTTGATGACCAAGGACACTTGTTGTACATCAATACCTCTTGCCCAAACATCAGTTGTGATAAGGACACGACTGGAAAAAACAAACAAAAACATTATTTGTGTGATATTTAAACAAGGCTTTCAATTTGATTTTCCATACAAAAGAAAGGAGAATAATACCTTTGTCCGGAACGGAACTCTTTCATAATGTTGTCTCTCT
>CAOKYR010000126.1:2500-114300 GCA_948473455.1 Teleiodes luculella | reverse complement strand
AGGCCGATTTACATTATCTTAGTCTTTAGCGAAGTGCTTTAGAATAGTCCTTTAGTAGAAACGTGTAAACGTTACTTGCTTTAGTACCACTTTAGTATACGGTCCTACGATTCTACGGTTGCCTTTCAAGTTGTACTAAAGTACTCTACTAAAGACTAAGAACGTGTAAATCGGCCTTTAGAGAAAAGGTTTGATTTTTTTCTTGTTTGTTGGCACCGAATAGGCTCCGACGCATTAGATCGTTTTGCAAAAATTCATTCACTGTTGAGAAGCTATCCCTGCCTGAGTAACAAGGCTATATTTTTTTTTTTAAATAGTGATCCGTACCAAAACTTCAATAATGTAACCGAAGGTGTAAAAAAATACCTAAAACATTTCTAATAAATAATTGAATGGGGTCCGAAACTACTACCCGATTTTGGTGAAACTTGGCACAAAGACACATTAATAAACACAAAGATAGAATACATCTTCGATAAAAACAGGCCACGGGGAAAATAGAGTTGGCACAAAGGTAATAGACCCTGCGGAAGAACATAGGCTAACTTTTACCGCGGGAAGATTCCTCATTCCCACGGTAAAAACTATAAAACGCGGGCAGAGCCGCGGCGGTAACCTAGTCGTATGATAAAACAAAAAGAAACGATGATTTCTGTGCCGTCTATTAAAATATATAGTAGCTACATAATAAATAAATATTTATATAATATATAAAAATATATAAAAATATAAAAAAACTGATATAAATTTAATATAAATTTGATATAAATTTAAATTTAATTAAAATGACGTTATTTCTCGGATTAAGTGGAAACCTCTTGGCGCATGCGCGTTGATGTCTTTTGTATGAATGCGTGGTCCACGTAGTAGATCATCGACTGGGTGCGACCACTGCGATTATATCACACACACACACATTTCACATTACATAGATTTTATGTATGTGTAGATACATATTAAGGTATTACAACAGAAAGTCATCGTTAGTATTAGTTATTTTTATTAGATTAAATTTTATTTTATTTTCGTAAATAATATTACTTCAGAATGTGTTGAATAAATTGAACTAAGATTGAAACTACTATGATCCAATATAGTTTAAAAGTTGGACCTGCACCATATTGGGCAGTGTTGTATTGTACTACAAATTATGCGTTATTTGTGTGTGAAAGCGTTCTCTAATAAAACACGTATTGAGTTGCGGCAGAAAATCATCATCATCATCATCATCTCAGCCGAAAGACGTCCAATGCTAGAAAATAATACAGAAGTATTATTATATGGTTCTAAGCTATGAATAAGACCAAACTAATTATTTTTAATCGTGTCGTACAAATGTTAATACATGCGTAGTGTGGGGGCCTGGGGGGAAATTGTACCAATACCTGGACGAGAGAGCAAGTGCATCAGGTAGGTACCCATTAGCCAGGCCTGTGTACTGGAATAATGGCTCTCATCATCAATTTGATCACGCGGCAACATACCACAGGATATTAACTGTAACAGTACTAGGGTATACCTTACCTACTAATGCTTCTTGCCAAGACGTAATTAATAAAGTATAGTTTTTATGCTGACAGATAGGGACGTTTATAACGATACGCGAGTTTTTATCATAATAGCTGTGACGTATTTTGAATAACGTAATAGATATTGCTATTTATGGTTCAGGTATTTCCATCAACCCTCGTTAATTAATTACCTGTGCCGACCGCGTGACTATTACAGGTGTTATTGCGAGATGCTATGTAAGCTGCGAGCTGCGTCACACTCACACCGTACCACCTATAGTGCGGGAGCCGGGGGCCTAAACACCTACCTCATCGAGTACCCCAATAGGCTATCTCTAGATCGTTAACCGACACTTAAACACTGAAAAAAAAAAAGTCTGCCAGGGCCGATCCTGCCGGGTCATCGAAATTTTTGACGTATTTTTTTTATGGAACCTACCTCATAAAGTACCCGAATGAAAGTGGTGGCATTGCAAATTTCAATGTGTAAATTTCAGGGCGTCTGCCAAGTACTTCCGGCAGGCTGCGCAATGGCAGACCAATTTTTTTATACATAATTAATCAATGGTTAACTGATGCCACCACTTTCATTCGGGTACTTTATGAGGTAGGTTCCATAAAAAAAAATACGTCAAAAATTTCGATGACCCGGCAGGATCGGCTCTGCCAGACTTTTTTTTTTTTCAGTGTCAAAGTGTCGGTTAACGATCTAGAGATAGCCTATTGGGGTACTCGATGAGGTAGGTGTTTAGGCCCCCGGCTCCCGCACTACTAGTTTATTACAAACCTGTGCAGTAGTGGTTACATAAGATGGTCGTAGCATCTCATACACGGCCATCTGACCCCAAACTAGGCAGAGCCTGTACTATGATAATGTCCCCACCGACGATGGGCTCGAGCGAGCCCTCCTTGAAATGTGAACATAATGGGTGAATGACGCTGGCTAAGTGCAAGGTATCCATCTATACACACAGCTTTAAAAACTACTTTGCAGGTGTGTGTAGGTTGAGAGGTTTCCTCACGATGTTATTCTTCACCGTGAGACCACATCGGAAGCACATTGGTACCCATTCCTCCCGATGAACTCTACCAGGGTTGTCAGGGTCAGGAAGTGGTAATATTATTATAACGATTTACAGTAGTACAAAAAATATTTCATGTTACAGGTTGTTTTAATCTAAATTATATAATTTAACAGTATAAACAAAAACCTATAATGAGTATGTCCGTCCGTATTTATATTCAATTGAAATCCATGTCGTTTATTTTAAGTAAGATGCAGAGATGCAAATCTGTTGCATACCTAGTTGCTTGTTTATATTTATACTGATTGCACTTAGAAGGAGAGCAACATATAAAATACGTCTAAAGGTGTCAAAAGGTTTCGATAGGTACCTCCGGAATAATATCAAAATTGTGGTGAAAAAATACTTTACGTTACAAAATTGTACAATGTAAGTATATTGTATTGTAAGTCGTGCTGTAGATTGTAATAGGTCCATGTGCAGTAATAAAGATGGATTAGTCCATTGTAGGTACTAACGAGTACTTGTGCTGCGGCGGAGACCATTGAGCCATCAGCGGTGTCCATTTGATTTGTTTACATACATTGTCAGGGCTCACGTGTCGCATACGTGCCACCCTCGGAGCAGTACAGGCGCAGACAACAACCGTAGAACAGTGGTGCTGGTGACTGTCGCTGTACCTAATAGCTAATAGTCGGTAATTAGCGATGCGCGATGCTATCAGCCGTAGGGGGCGTCATCGTAACCAACGTGCCGTCACACGCAACACGCATGCGCTGATACGAGTACCACCTGATACCGTCATCACGTGGAACAGGTGCGGTTGGCTCACTACATTACTATTACTTACTTACTAATACCTCCTAATACACTATTTGCTGTGTCATGTTCATGTCTACACATAAAGTACTAAACCACTTCTACAAGTTTTCCCACACCACGGCACTTGCGGTTAATTTGATTGGTACTTATAAACAAACTTTTTATTGCTTCGTAACACAACTTGGAATGACCCCGGGATTTACGTGTGGACAGGTTGTTCATTTTCTCTTTTTTGTTGATTGAGGAAAATGAGGGGATTGTACCATAAATGCGCACTAAACCACACCCAACCAAGTTTCAGAGCTCTGACGTCAAAAATAACAACATGTAAATAAACTAAGCTTAACGTCTTTATACATCTTCAAAAACTGGTTTCTAGCGATTCATTTGAATTATTATTAATGATAATGACCCATTAACATTTATTGCGAGTGCACAAAAGGAAAATAAGCGATGTTTAGTGTGATGAAGTGAGGTCAGGCGCGCGGGGCGGCCCGGGCATCGACCCGACCCGCGAAAACTAACAGTACACATAAAGAACAGGCTCTTACCAATACTTACCATACAGCCAGCGCGAGCGCAGCCTGCACCTACCGCGCCCCGCCGCCGCCGCTATCTCAGCTGAACGTGGCTGAACCAAAGTTACAAAACAATTACAATCTCTAATTTCAAGAAAAATATTATTTATATTATTAATTTCGGTCAGGGAGTATTTTTTTGGGTTGGCACTTGGTCATTATCATTAATTCAATAGTGCGCATTATGATCTTAATAACCATAAATCAAAAACAATGAATTATCTCTATAGTCAGAAGTAGAAAGAAACAAATACAGACTGAATACATAGAAAGTTAGGTGATCGACGAATTCATATCTGGATTGGCGTCGCAGCAATCGGTTACGTGGAGCAGTGGCGCGCGCGTGCACCAGTGCAAGCAAGGCATGACGGCTCAGGAGGGCCGACGCCCCCCTGTGAAAGGCCCTCTTGTGACGTGTGTGTGACTCACTATCGCGACTCACGTGACGCCCCTCCTCCCCGCGCCTCCATCCACACACCGCACTGCTGGTCAAAGTCCACCTGCACACTCCTGACACAGAACCGGTCCTGTTCGATATTGGTGACGACGTAACTGGTCCGTGGCCCGGCCGCGGCGCCGGCGCAACGCCCGCGCAGTTTCCCCGCTGCAGTTCACCTGCACTGACCTTGAGCGCTGATTGCAACTAGCTCCGTCTGCTGTTTACACTTATTGTGACTTTATGGCGATTTCCAAAAAAAAAAAAAATTAACGCCAAAGCCATTAAAACAGGTTATATTTATTTTGTCTGTCTTTGTTTACGACATCGAATTTATACACAAATTTATAATTTTCCAAAAAATAATGCCAGAAAATGTAAATTAAATATGAGTGACGTTAGCGCGCTACTTGCGGATGCGGCCTAACCAACCACGCACCTGACTCATCTAAACCATGGCAGTGAAAGTGATGTTTACTTTAGGTACTTTTACATAAGTGTCCCAAGCTTTTGGATGATTTCTGATTGCTAGCTATTCATACATATTTTTGGAAATTGTTTTGATTTCATCTTCAAGGCGCATGAGATAAAGGTTTTCCAAATGAAACCATATAGATTTGAAGTATCAAGCGCTATGCTGATGCTGTATTCTATCTAGCAGCCATTATTGGCGCGATAATCGCCGGCGGCGCGGGGTGAGGGGGCGGGGCAGTGACGTCACCCGAACCGGTGCTCGCGCCACTTTCTTCGAGCGCTGGTTCTTGTTTAGAAAGTGCCCTTTCAAAACGTGCGAGGAGCGAGGAGCGAGGACTAGGGCCGCCTGCTGCCGCCGAGACCGGTCGGGCAGAGGTGCGCGGGGGCGCGGAGAGGAGTGCGGAGGGGTCGCGGGGCGAGGCGGGCGCTTATCATGTTGTGGAGTGACCAAGCATGTTTTCCTCCTTCATCAACGCTCTCCTGTTAAAGCACTAACAGACGTCCGGATCGGTGCGCTCCGTACCGTGACCTTGGTGCCGTCCGGCCAATCACAGACTACTTAGAAGAACGTTAGTAGTCTGTGATTGGCCCCAAGGTCACGGTACGGAGCGCACCGATCCGGACGTCTGTTAGTGCTTTATAAAAACAGTGGTATTTTTTTCTAGTGTCGAAAAAGTACGACGAATCAAGCTTCACCGGACTTGAAAATAATTAAAGTAAAAAATAAATTAAAATTCTAGACGGCGAAATATTAATAGTTTTTGAGTTATATTTCATATTCTGTGATTCCAATGGAGCGTTTTTATTATACTTACTTTTATCCCCGGCGAACTTCGTGCCGCCACAGAATCAAGCAATGGGCCGATTCTACATTTACTACGTTCTAACTTAAATTTAAAAACCATATGATTTCGGAGCGTCGCGTCGCGTCGTCGTCGTCGTCGCTATTGGAGCGTCGGTGGCCAAGTGGTTAGGGCCGTTGACTTTCATTCGGAAGTTCGCGGGTTCGAACCCCGGCACTTATCAATGTGTTTTCGATTTTCGAATTCAATGTACCTACGGTCACGTTCATTAGTCCAGTCATATCACGTGCATCTATACTTTAACTTATTTTCCAAAAGCGTTTAGGACAAATCATTTGAAGTAAAATATTGAGTCCCGTACACTGTATACGTAACCCATAAAAATAAGAATAACAAACCTTTAGGAAAAAAGTTATTTAAAAGTACCTATAAAAGCACGTGATATGACTGCACTAATGCACTTGACTGTACCTACGTTTATTCGAAGCTCTTACGGTGAAGGAAAACATCGTGAGGAAACCTGCAGGCACTTGCGAAGTAATTCAAGGGTTGTGTGTGAATTTGACCAACCCGCACTGGGCCAGCGTGGTTGACTAAGGCCCATTCACTCTGACTTCGAGGTAGGCTCGAGCCCCTCGGTGGGGAGTTAGGGACTTATATGAGCTGTTAAATGACGATGATGATGATGTCCCTTTCACGTTCTTAAGAACAAAAAAGAACAGGTGATTGCCAACCTATACATTTAGAGACGTCAATCATCGATTTTACGCGTAATTTAGTAGGAATTTAAAAACAACCCGACTAAATTAAGCTGAGTTTGACAGCTGCACTGCTAGATAATATAACATGTTGACATACAACATGTCACATGTGCACATTATTTTCGAAACAACAAGCCTTTTGTGTAGAATGTCGATATAACGAATAATTTATTTCAACTATTAAATAATGAAAGAGCTTCATACATTAGTGGACAGTCAAAATGTCTGTTGCCATTTGATTTCAGACGATAATAATTATTGTAGTAAGTAATTTGTTTACTTCATATTCAGCATTTAAACCATGCAAAATTGATGATAATATTGAGGTTGTAACATTTTTTACACTATACATATTTCATCATCATTATCTCAGCTGAAAGACGTCCACTGCTTTGACAAATTTATTTATTTTTATTAAACGAAACCAAAGAAGAAGACTTTCATGAGCAACATAAGAATTACATTTAGCAACAAATGACTATGCTATTGACTTGCTAAAGGTAACTGAGCACGACACGAGAAACAATAAAGTTTTTATATATTGAAAACTTAGTTAAAAACTTACTTTCCTCCGCGGCTCCGCCCGCGTTTACTTAGTTTTTCCCGCCATAAATGGTAGCCTATGTCCTTCCCCAAGGTCAATTTTATCTCTGTATATAACATGGTCTAAGAAAACAAGGTCTAACCTAGTGGTTAGACTTTGTTTGACCACGTGACTGACACGAGCCTAATTTCTACGTCATTTTGCCTATTCATCCTTGTCGAATGCGTGGAATAGACAAGGATGAACAGCGCAAAATGACGTAGGCTCGTGTCAGTCACGAGGTCTAACGGTTAGACCTTGTTTTCTTGGACCATGGTATATAATTAATTATATAATACTAGCTTTCCGCCGCGGCCCCGCCCGCGTTAACAGTTTTTCCCGTGGGAATAAGACAATTTCCCGCAGTAAAAGGTAACCTATCTTACTCAGGGTGAATGAAGCTTTCTAAACCTCAATGGAGACTCCAAATGCATGGGTATATTTTGCGACCTAAGCAAGGCGTTTGACAGTGTTAGTCATGACATATTTGCTCCAAAAGTTGGAGTACTACGGAATTCGTGGAGCAGCATTTAATCTTCTTAAATCTTACTTAGAAAATCGTACCCAATATGTACAGTTAAACGAAATTAGTAATAGTGTAGAAAGAACCACAAAAGTTACTTCTGCAGACCAAATAGTGAAGTATGGAGTTCCTCAAGGTTCGGTGCTAGGACCACTTTTGTTTACAATCTTTGTTAATGATCTACCTAGTAACATAACTAATGGCACTGCATATCTGTACGCTGATGATACTAGTGTAATTTTAAATGATGTTACATTTGAAGATTTAAATATCAAGGTTGGAAGCGTCTGGAATGAACTGACTGAGTGGTTTCATGCGAATGGTTTGCAGATGAATGTTGGCAAGAGCAATTATGTTATTTTCAGGAGACACCCTAATAGTCAGGACTTTTCTTTTGATCTACCAGTTGAAAAGAGAGACGTAGTGCGTTTTCTTGGCGTAGAATTGGATAGTCAGCTTAAGTGGTATTGCCACATTAATATTATTAAAAAAAAATTAGCTAGTGCTTGCTATTCGCTCAAAACTATGAGTTGTTTAGTTGACATCCACACATTAAAACTCATGTACTTTTCTAATTTCGAAAGTATAATGCGATATGGGCTTGAGCTTTGGGGGAATGCTTCTGCTATTTCATCTATACTGATACTTCAGAAGAAAGCTGTAAGGATTATGGACCAAGCTCTTTTCTTAGCACATTGCAAACCAATCATTAAAAAAATTAAAATAATGACAGTAGTTTCGCTATATATATATTTGATTTCTATAGAAATGTTTAAAAATAAAAATAAACACATGGAGGACAATCAAAGCCATCGGCGTAAAATATATCGTGGACAACTTAAGCTACCTGTTTGTAAATATAGCATTTTTAAGAGAAGTTTTACCTATATTAGTTTTAAAATATATAACAACTTGCCCAGCAATATGCGTGATAGTCCAAATCTTAAAGAGTTCTCAAAGAAATTGAAATTATTTCTAGTCAATAACCCATTATATGATCTTAGTGAATTCTTTGAACTTGTAAAAAATCCTAGAACATAGAATAGAAAAGACACCTACTGTAACTATTTAATTTATTTTTGTATTGTTTTATTATTTTTTTATACTGATTTGCATACCGATGTAATATGTTGGTTTTTATGGCAAATAAAATTATCTTATCTTATCTTAATGGTGAAAGAATTTTTGAAATCAGTTCAGTAGTTTTTGAGTTTATTTATTACAAACATACACACACAAATACAAATCTTTCCTCTTCATAATATTAGTATGATGATAGTATGAATATGAATTATATAATTCTAGCTTTCCGCCGCGGCTCCACCCGCGTTAACAGTTTTTCCCGTGGGAATGAGGCAATTTCCCGCAGTAAAAGGTAGCCTATGTTACTCAAGGTGAATGTAGCTTTCTAAAGGTGAAAAATCTTTTTAAATCGGTTCTCTAGTTTTTGAGTTAATTCATTACAACACATACACACAAAAATACACCATCTTTCCTCTTTATAATATTAGTATGACAGTATGATATGATTTATTACTAACCTTAGTTTTTTAAGATATTCTTTTTACAAACACTTTTATGGACTTCGTCTGAAATAAATCATTTAAATTTGAATTTTAAGCAGTTTACACAATATATTTATAATTTTTAGCCTATTGATGTATTCATAAACAATATTATTGTAAATCCAGGCCAAAGAAATAAGAAACCGAAAAGTGATTTGTAAAATCTTACTTCGAATAAAACATATTTCATTTCATTTAATTAATGTTTATGGCAATAATTTCCATTATAAAATTAGTTCCATTGAAATTCCGCTATATGGCGAGACTTCGTATTTCTTTGGTCAGGCTTTAAAGTTTTATTTAAATCAATTCAGAAGTTTTCGCGTGAAAAAGTAACAAACATTTATACATCTATCCTTACCAACTTTCGCAGTTTATAATATTAGTAGGATTTATGAATGTTTTTGAACTATTGACCTTGTATGTAATGTAGTCGTAGAGCCGTGATATTGTCATATACCGATATTTGTCTTCGTTTTCCTTAGGTCTTAGTTTGAGAAACAAACTGTCTCCCGGTCAGTAGTGATCGTCATCATTATTCGTAACTATTCTGAAAAAAATACAAGTAGGTAAAGCATTGATGACGTAGTCATGCTTCACGTAGGCGTATTGATGTGCTGAGAATAAACTTTAAAACAATATAAAATGGAATCATTTTTCGACTCGTCGATAGATTTTCTAGTGTTTTATAAAATACAAGCCGACCCGGCGAACTTCGTGTCGCCACAGAATCAATAAATGTTTTGTTAATACTTTATTAGCCGAATTCAAATTTTATACATAATACCATGGTCAAAGAAAACAAGGTCTTGCAATTAGCCTACGTCATTTTGCCTATTAATCCTTGTCGAATGCGTGTACGTCATTTTGCGCTGTTCATCCTTGTGTTGTATTTTACACGCATTCGACAAGGATTAATAGGCAAAATGACGTAGAAATGACGTAGGGTCGTGTCAGTCACGTGGTCTAATTGCAAGACCTTGTTTTCTTGGACCATGCATAATACCTATAACGTTAAATAAACTTACAAACGTCGCCTCTACCATTTTTAAAAGTTCCTCTCGATTTCTATGGTCTTCCATCATCAAATCCTGATTTCCATAACATGGGACCACCTTTGGAATATCTTATTTTAAATAATGATAATGATAATTTATTTCAAAATACATAGTTTACGAAATGATACTTTAGGACTAAACATAACAATTGGACTAAAATAAATTACGTGCCCAAGCTAGGGTAAAACTTTTAGGGGTTTAAACAAAAAAAGAATCATCAAAATCGGTTCATAAACTTCTTTTAAGAGCGTCAGTAAAATTACTCATTGTTCGGACTTTGGGTCGTATTTTTAACTTTTTTTAATTTATTAAATTTTATTTTTTCCTGTTTCCTACTATGAACCTCGGTTGAGATTAAATTTGAGATTTTCCTCCCAGATTACGGTCAAGATATGCGTTGCTCGGCTTTTCACAGATTGTATCTTAGGATTTAGAGACCCCCACATTAGCGTTTTTCGAACGTCGACATCTCTTTTATCCGGTGAAGCTTGATTGGTCGTACCTTTTCGACACAAGCATAGGTCAATTCAAAAAAAAAAAAAAAAAAGTCGACATCTCTTGTTTTCATAATAAAATTCAGACTAAAAACTGTTTCGGCAAGTGTTATTCCGGCCTGTACCTGTGTGCTTACGAAGACACATTGCTTGAGCATTGAGCCGGGCGAGGAAGTACAACAACAACAACTCAGGGGCTGCTGAGTTTACCGGCTTAGAAAAAAATATTACATAGGTACCGTGACATGTGTAACATTTAATATAGCAATAAACTATTTAGTCTTGTCGTGTTTCTATCATTTATATATAAATCATTCAGTAATCTATGTTTTTAAATGTACTTAGCTATAGGAAAGTCAAATCAGAAATATTATAAAGTAATTTGTTCCAGAGGTGGCACGCCACATGTTACGAGTATTATAACAACAGTCAGTTTCAATCTTAGGAATAGTTACCTATTATTTAATTTTTCAGGTTGGGCTTTATGATTTATTGCGTGTAGGGAAACTTTGATTTCATAAAAAGTTAATATTCGTTAATAGATAAGGTTTTCTAAAAAATATAATAAATAAACCTAGCACCTTACGGATAGATGTTGCTATAAAAATGGGATACAAAAACGACCTGTATGTACGAATCCTGCAAGTCAACGTATATACTCGTATCGAATTACTTATATGACTCTAAGGAATGTAACTAGGTTCTAAAGATTGATGTTATATACAGATACAGGTAGTCGAAGGCTGGCCAGCTCGCTTCCTGCCGCTTGTTAACGCGGCCGACTCCTCCGCGCTCCTCCGTCAGCGCGAGTCGCGACCTCAGCGAACTACTAATGTACGAGGTACTATATTATTGTATCTTATACCTTTAAACGAGCAATAATTGTATATATATTTATATGTATATACTCGTATATCTCTGTGATCACGGAAACGGCTCTAACGATTTCGCAGAAATTTGGTATATTTGGGGGTTTTCGGAGTAAACAATCGATCTAGTCTATTGTCTATTAATTAGTCTTATGTTTGGGAAAACGCGTGTTACCGAGTTTTCATGCGTTTTTCTTTCCACACAGAATATGGTCGCTAATTTCGTTCTGCCGGCCACTGTCCGTCTGGTCCAGCACCACCCAGCACGCGGACGGCAACAAACGAGTGTCACGGGTTCGAATCCCGCTCGGTGACTCATTTGTTTTTTTTTTAAGTATATGTTCCCGCGCAAAGGATATAATACTAGTAAACACTATTATTTTCTTGTGTGGTACGAGTATGTCGCGCCGCGGACCGGATTTACACCGCGAAGGTGAGATTGCGCTGCGCGTGCGCCGCGCGACAAGGGAAAGGTCGCCGTGATCAATACCTGTGATCAATATCAATATCAACCACTTGGATGGGAATAACATTAAATCATTGTTATCAAGATTTTATTGTGATAATGTCATCTTGATCGAGGTATTCTCACCTGAAACAATTCTGATTATTTCTTTCTGATCAGTCTCGTCATTGTCAACTAAAGAAGTGCTATAAAAACGTCTTCAAGTTCAGTACCTATTGGGCTGAAATCAAAATGCTTAATATTAAATAAAAATACATACAGCATACATGATATATTACACGAGTTGGAAAAAAACGTGCGCAAATATAATCGATGGGTGTAGGTAGTGTATGTGGTCAACGTGTAGTCAACATATTAGTCGTTGCTGCCGCGGCGCGCGGTGAGTGACAGGTCGTAATCTCTAGCTATTACACCTGTCACTGGTGATAAACATGTCAGATATTATAATCATCGAATCATTGGTACGATAACATTTTTATTTTTATGTATTATGTCTCTAATAAAACACCTACATCATTATTATTATCATCGCCATTCGCCATACACCTAACTGCTCTTGTATGTAATCTAAAGATAATCCGGTATTATTTAACGTGCTTTGTTTCCTTACCGTTGACACTGGCTCAAAGCTAAAATCTAGCGCTAAAAAGAAAAAAAAAAGCACATCACAGTTCACAGTGAACTGTCCGCGAAGGACGTGTTGCGTCTTCGCTTGCCTCTGCAACTAGTAATAAATCTGTGCCTCTGCAAGGCCTCTGCTTATGAAACTGGGGTACTAGTATGATAGTATTATAATATAGCTGGGGGGAACAAGCTGTAAGCAAAAAAACATGTATAGGTACTCGTTCCTACTCGTGGATTTTGAGTTCAAATTAAAAACCGGACACTTGAGAGTAGGTAATAATATGGACCTCAATCAATGGAGTAATATAAGTTCCTTGACAACTTTCCTTGTCTTAGTTTATAAATCACTTACTTCCTAATAGGCAATCTTTATAGATTGACTACTTATGTAAACAACTTTTTTCTGTATCTAGTTCTCCTAAATTATGGGCCCATTAGTTTCGGAGATAGGAATAATAAATTTTTACCTGTTCTTACAACGCGTACTAATTGTTAAACTGGTCAAGTCAATTTGTTTGAGAAGTAAAAAAATAATTGCTATTTCAGAAAACTTGCAGAACAAAAGTTGTTCAGTTTCATGACCTGGCTTTTCACCCGAAAATTTTAAAAACTTACTATTTGTGATTAATATGCGCAATGTTATGTTACATTTTTATCTTACGAGTATCCGTCCACTTCACTTAAATATGAGGTAGTAGCCAGCATATTGTCATGCGGTTGGATATTTGCACTACGAAATAACCCCCAAATGCTACGCAATACGGGCGCTCACAAGGTCAACATGTTCAGCCGCATGTGTTGGCTACTGTACAATGCAATACAACATAATTATCGAGGTAGACTAAGGAAAATGCATGAATGATTTACCTGTAACGTAGATTGTACGTGGGGATTTTTATTTCCCAACCGCAAGGTGGGGACACCGATGGTGCCGCTAGGTCCCTACCGTGCGAACACGCAAGCACGCACGCAAGCTGGCGCACTTGCGCAGTTCCCCGCGATCTTGTGCGATAGACGTCATCCTTCGTCGGTCAGATTAAGAAACTTTGACATCATTGTCTTCCTCTTCACGCAATTATCTATTGTTTCGAGTAGTTATTAAAAGGTAATAAAAAATATAGTTTTTATTTAATTAAAAATAAAGTAATTCGCTGTTGGTGGAGTCACGCGCCGCGCACGTGCCTTGTACTTGTGACGTGACGACACCATCTCAAAAAAATCTGCAGTGACGTGAAAACAATAAACAATCACTATTGTTTTACTTTTTGTTTTATTAATTTAAGTATAAAACTATTGACAGACAGATTCAACGATGGATCAAGCTAGGTCTTCCGTATTTCACGGAATCATGACCTTTTCTGATAATTTGTCGTGTTTCTACTTTCTTACCAAAGCATGTGTCATGCTTTTCCCATAAATCAGAAACTAGCGTTTGTTGACCAGGCACCCAGGTCTGAGAAGAGTTCAAACTCCGTACTCGTACAGCGCTGGAGAAGTCTGCATCCTGCTGCAACGAGGACACGTGACCTTGCTTCCACTCAGAAGCTGGGGCGAGGTCACCGCGCGCGAACAGCTGGCCCACACAACACGGGCCCCCTTTCTCATCGCGGCAGTCAATTACAAAAACGAACCAAAGGGGTGCGTGATGGATGCCGGTGGCGGCGCGCCTCTTCTCGTGGCGCAAACCCGTTTCGGAGCAAAATGCCAAAAGAGCAAAATGTCAAGTGGGAACAAATGGTCAAAAAAGCAGAATGTCAAAAGCGCACAATGTCGAAGGAGCAGAATGACAAAATCGTTATGTCAAAAAAATCGACTTATTAAAAAGACTACTTGGATTTCGATTCGTATTTTTTTGGTAAGTAAATGAGATTTAAACTAAAATTATTCAGTGGGAAAAATATTTATTTTTTATTTTTTTATTTTTTCTCTTCTGTAAGAAAAGTTTGTAACATAGTATTAGCACGATTTATGGATTAAATAGGATTTTAAAAGAAACGTCCAAATATTGCAACGCCCTTGCAAGGCGTCACATGATTTTGTATTGACAATCAGTAAATTATTTGAATTTGAATTTGAATTTGAAAAACCTAATATTTTTTTACTAATATTTTTGAAAAAATTAATATTCAAGTTTGTAAGAAAAGCCGAATAACTTGATTCGAGAATTTATTCGACGATAAACAGGTCGCAGGTCCAATCACAGCTGTAGCCAAATCGCAGAGTCGCTCGTAGTCCGTTGGTGTCGCTGAGTTCGCAGGTGTCTTCACTAGTCACTCCAATCACGATGTATCCAAATCGCAGGGTCGCTTGTAGTCCATAGGTATCGCTCTAGTCGCAGGTTTCTTCCTCTGATCGCTTGTAGATCGCTTGTTGAGATCGCTTCGGTAGCTCAGAAATGAACTGGCGTTGGCCGTCGTCTCGGGCGTTTATATACCCCCACGAAACAATGGGTTGTTTACGCGATGCTTAATTTCTGGAGTAATCCCATTGTAATCATGTAATCGGGCAATTTCTAGAACATTTCCTTTGTACTCGGACAGTACTTGTCATTTCATTAAACAATAGGCGGGCGATGTCATCAAATTCGAGTAAACAAGTGGCTTGCTTAGGTGATTTTGTGCCTTACAGCGTAGACCTTGTCCATCTTGGTTTGCACCGTGATCCCTCTGTTGACGGAATTGGAATTTCCCATCCTTTATAGTTGTATAGATGTACTTATATCGAATTTGAGTAGCGACCCTTCGAACGTTCTAGCAAGTTCGTAACAATATCTAATCAAAAATCGCAATACATAATTATCGAGAATCAATATAGAATTCGTGTATCCTGTTTCCTTTATTTTCATACCAGCTGTACCTACCCGCGACTCCGCCAATATTGTTTCTTGTTGTTTGTTGTTCTTGATGTTTATTGTTGTTTATTTCGAGTTTAAGTTTGTCGACTTTGAAATTGTTGCCAGTTTTGACGCTAAAAATAAGTTGAAACTATTCGAATAGTACGGCCGTATTAACCCACAAACTTTTTTTCGATTTTTGCAAACTTTACTATTTTGAGTTTTCGTAGCGGTTTCGTAGCACTTCGTAACACCTTCGTAGCACTTTCGTAGCACGGTATCGTAATAGTAATCGTAACCGTAACCGTAACCGTAACCGAAACCGAAACCGTAACCGTAACCGTAACCGTAACCGTAACCGTAACCGTAACCGTAACCGTAACCGTAACCGTAACCGTAACCGTAACCGTAACCGTAACCTGATAAAATAAAAAGGCAAATTAAAGTACTTAATTATATTAAAAACTGTTAATTATACAGACACGCTAGCACAAAGGATATGACGTAGTAGTACGAAGAGAGAGAGCCTAAGTAAAGTTACATACAATTGTAAAACAACGGCGGTGCTATGCAATTTCTGGCAGGCGTTCATACTTCAACATCCTCCCCTGAACGCAAACTTCTTAGGCCCATTGCTTTGGAGAAGACTTCATGCTTTGGCCGATGGAGTCCCTTTGTGAAGATATCAGCAACCATGTCTTGAGTGCTTCTATATTGAACAGACACTTGATTGGCAGCAACCTTTTCTCTTATGAAGTGGTAACGGACATCAATATGTTTACTGCGGTTGTGGTACATTGCATTACCTGAAAGACTGATTGCACTTTGATTATCACAATATAGGGTTATAGAAGTGCCTATAAGTTTTGGCCAAAACTCTTCTTCTAATTGTTTCAGCCATAATGCCTCTTGTGTTGCTGAGGCCAATGACATATATTCAGCCTCGGTGCTGGAGAGAGCTATTGTTTGTTGTTTCTTTGAATTCCAACTTATGGCTGCACCCTGAAACAGAAAAATATATCCTGTGCAGGATCTTCTATCTTCAGCATCACTAGCCCAGTCTGCATCGCAGTATCCAAAGATATTTTCTTCATGGCCTTTTTTATAAGTTAGTTTTAGATTTATTGTACCTTTTAGGTATCTTAAAACTCTTTTGACTGCTATCCAATGTTCCATACTAGGCTGATTATTATATCTACTTAATGTGTTAACAATATAAGTTATGTCTGGTCTAGTGCCTTGTGACAAATATAATAGACAACCAATTATTTCTTGATATGGTATGTCTTTTAAAATTTCTTCATCATTTTTAACTTTTTTAAATTTCTGGTTTGCGTCACACGGTGTCCAGACTGGTTTGCTGTTAAACATTCCAAAACGTTTAAGTATCATTTCTATGTAGAGTGATTGATCTATAGAAACTTCATTTTCATTTTGAGTAATTTTAAAACCAATGCAATGTTTTGCTGGCCCTAAATCCTTCATGCTGAATCTCTGTTTTAGCTTTTCTTTAATTATTTCAGCTGTCTCTACATTATTGAAAAAATAGAGCAGATCGTCTACATATACCGTGATAAATAATATATCATTGTTATTTAAAATACGGTAGTATAAACATGGATCAATTTTGGATCTTGTCATTCCAATTTCTATTAGAGCAGTGTTTAACTTTTTATTCCACTGTCTACTCGCTTGTTTTAATCCATATATAGATTTGTTTAATCTGCATACTTTTTCCTCTTCTTCATATCCTGGGGGTGGAAGCATATATATTTCTTCTTCAATATCTCCTTGCAAAAATGCTGTAATAGCATCCATTTGCTGTATTTTCAGATTATATTTTGCTGATAAGCCAATTAAGTATCTTATTGAAGAATAACGAACGACAGGAGCATATACTTCTTGGTAATCAATACCTCTGACCTGCTTGTATCCTTTAATTACAAGTCGAGCTTTGTAGCGATTAATACATCCATTTTCATCTGTCTTTGTCTTATATACCCATTTGCAAGGGATATCTGTTTTTCCTGAAGGTAAGTCGACAAGTGACCATGTATTATGCTTTAGTAGTGAATTATATTCTTCTAACATGGCTTGTTGCCATTTCTCAGCATTATCACTGTTTAAAGCTTCATTCATACTTTGAGGGTCTCTATTTAATAAGCTTACAGTAGACTCTCCATTCATGCACATAAATGATGTTGGGCTCGGACTTCTATCATACAACTCTTGTCTTCGTGTAGTTGGTCTCAACCGATTTATATCATATTCAGGCACAGAATTTATTGTCTCTTCTGGAATGTAAGTTTCATCATGAACATCTTCATATAGAGTGTCACTAGAAGTATCTGAGCTTTGTTGATCTACTAATAAAGTCTGTATTTCTGAAGTTTCATTTATGTCATTTTGTGTTTCAGGTTCTGAAATCACATTTTCTGTGTGTTCTTCATTTAAGGGTAAGTTTAATATTATGTTATTTTCGTTTGATTTATTAAAATTTCCTTTTTTATTCATATTTATGTTATCTTCTTTTTCAGGTTCTATATTATTTTCCTTTTCATCTTTTAATTTATTTTCTTTTTCAGGTAAACCATCAACTTTATTTCTTTCTATTGTAGCTTCAAGGAATACTACATCTCTACTTACAATTATTCTCTTTGTTAAAGGATCGATAAACCGGTAGCCTTTTGTGGAGTCACTGTATCCAACAAAAATCAACTCACGCGATTTAGCATCCAGTTTCCGTCGAAGTTCCTTTGGTATATGCACCATAGCCTTACATCCAAATATCCTCATATTGCTCAAGTTAGGTTTCTCTCCACTCCATATCTCATGCGGCGTTTTGTCTGATAGAGCTTTTGTCGGGGAACGATTTACGATGTATGCTTCTGTGGCCACTGCTTCAGCCCATAGATTTTTCTGTAATTTTGCATTTAAAATCATACATTTAGCGCGTTCGACTAGCGTTCTATTCATCCTTTCACTCAGACCGTTCTGTTGTGGAGTATATGGACTTGATGTTTGGTGCAATATTCCATGTTTTTTTAAGTAAGTATCAAAATTTTTATTTATGTATTCTGTACCATTATCGCTTCTTAAAACTTTTATTTTTCTATTTAATTCATTTTCAGTTCTACTCTTAAATTCTTGAAATTTTTCAAATACTTCATTTTTGCTTTTAATAAAATATACATGTACTTTTCGGGACAAATCATCAATAAATGAAACGAAATACCTGGTACCTCAAAGTCAAAGTCAAAGTCAAAGTCAAATAGTGTTTATTCAAAGTAAGATTTCACAAAATCATTTTTTGACGTCGAGGATATGTTCTGAAACGGTCCACACACATCAGTGTGAATTACTTCTAGCAACTCCTTTGCCCTGGATCCTTCGGTAGGAAATGGTAACCTGGTCTGCTTGCCCTCAAGACAAGTTATACAAACTCCTGTTTCCTTTGTCGGTGACAACTTAACACCTTCAGTACAGTTCGGTATTTTATTTAGATCGGTGAAGTTTAAATGCCCCATCCGCTGATGCCACAAATATACATCATCATTGGATTGAGCTATCATGGCTCGCATTTCTTTTTCCACCACTTTTAACTTGTAGGTAACATTTTCAAGACTTGCTTTGGCAACTAATTGATCATTTTCATTATATATTTGGCAACCCAACTTATCAAAAAATACTTTACAACCACTTTGTATGATCTTGCTAACTGATAGTAAATTGGTTGACAATTCTGGTATATACAACACATTCCTCACTTGTATAGCTACAGTAGTGTTTTCATTGAGCATTAATTTTAATGAGATATTACCACAACACTCCACTTTTAATACCTTGTTATCGGCTATTCTTATGCTCGGTACAGGAGGAGTTCTTATATCAGTGAGCCAGTCCCGGTGCATGGTCATATGCATAGACGCTCCACTGTCTACATACCAGTTCACGGAGTCATGACATGGTGAAGCTGAAAAAGCTGCAACAAATCCAGTTTTATTATCAGTTTTATTCTTTTTGTGCCAACAATTTTTGCTTAAATGACCATATTTATTACAATGGAAACATCTAGGGCCTTTTGACCTCATTTTTTGCTGGTCATTCTTGATATTTTTTGAGTTTGTGTAAAGGGCGGTAGTGTCAAAATTTTTTATTTCTTGTAGTAATTTATTTTTTACTAAATCTGCACTAATCTTCACACCAGAACTTTCCATCCCCATTATCATGGGTTTATACATTTCAGGCAATCCAGCCAGCATTAATGTTCCCAACCACTCATCGTCTACATTGAAATTTATGTTCCTTAATTTATGTGCAGCGGTCATAATTTTATTCACATAATCCTCAACGGATAAACAGTTTTCTAAGTTAGTATTAATGAGGTCTCTTAACAGTCCGACTTTTCTAGTCAGGCCACTATCCTCAAAAGCCTTTGCCAAACAATCCCAAACCTCTTTTGCTGTTTGTGCTTCTTGTATGTGAATATATAATATCGGGTCCACCAACAAAATCAGTTTCGATTTCGCTTTGATGTCTTTTCTTACTGAGTCTGCGTCTTTAGCATCTGGAGTATTTTTTATAAATTCGAATAAATCTTCGTGTTGTAAATATGCAGTTACAGCAAAACTCCAGCTCGCCCAGTTTTCTCGGCCTGTAAGCCGTGCAATCGACATCATGGAACTATTATTGCTCATTTTTGCTGAAAAAGCTGAAAAGAATTCACTCGCGTAACGGTTTTTTTTTTTACAAAAAGTGAGGTTATTTTCGTGACAATTACTTTTTACTTTTATCGTTTGAAAACTTCACTATTTAGCAAGATAACACTATTACGCGACAGGCATGGGACGGCCCATAACCTGATAAAATAAAAAGGCAAATTAAAGTAGGGTCAGGTGGTATACAGTGGCTCACTTTTTTTCCGAGGGCTGTAACTCTGCATTAAAACATATTGTGGAAGTTTTAATTTGACAACTATATTGCTTGGTTATTCTAGTTTCATGCTGCTAAGTCACTTTTCTCATATTACTTATGGAAAAATAGATAAATGATATTTTCTAAAAACTTAGAAATGATCCATTGTGTACCTAGGGGTTGACACAGTGGCTCAGTACCGCATGTACAATGGATCGGAGTAGTACAGAGTGGTTACTAAGAATATATACTGATTGTTTGTCGAAAATTCATTTACAATTGACTGTTTTTAAAGTTAGAATGTTTGTAATTATTATTTTTTACAACATAAGAGATATCTAGCAGTATCATTTTATGTAAATTTAATAAATTGGAAATTATAATCAGAACATTATAATTTTATAGGTAATCGATGGGTAAAATCTACGTTTTATTGGTATTTTCGTCTATTAATAAATCAAAACGATGATTTTTCCAGTGCTGTATTAAAAGTATGAAAATAGTACCTATACAAAAATAATAAAGTGCACAGTGAACCATGATTCACTGTGTACTTACAAGTTTTGAGCCAGAGTGCACTCCACGGCCATTTTGAATATAAATCTTCTTAAGAAAAAAAGTATTCTGTATTGGCCCACGAATAAAGCACAAATATACTGGTAATTAGTCATAATACGCGAGAAATAAACAAATATATCCATTCACAAGACTGAAACTGAGGTGGAACAAATCAAACCTTATCAAAAATCTCAACTTTTTCCTACGAAAAAATTAAAACTTCTCTATAAAAAATAATATACAACATAGCCGCCACCCGATTGGTTTTGATAAGTTTGCATACCAAACGCTCTTGGAAAGTGAATAGGACAGATAGATATCATTCTTACTTCTTCGAAAACTGCCCCTGCGCCACTGTTTCTGCTATAGCCACTGTATGACAACTTACCCTACTTAATTATATTAAAAACTGTTAATTATACAGACACGCTAGCACAAAGGATATGACGTAGTACGAAGAGAGAGAGCCTAAGTAAAGTTACATACAATTGTAAAACAACGGCGGTGCTATGCAATTTCTGGCAGGCGTTCATACTTCAACATAACCGTAACCGTAACCGTAACCGTAACCGTAACCGTAACCGTAACACCGTGAGGGAGCTGGCTCGTATACCCGCCGACTCCCTTGCGGAAAAGCTGACTAGCGGAGTCACAACAATTAGGGAGGTGGCTTCAAAGTCTAAAAATCTGAAGGGCACATTTATCTCTGCCCTGAAGACGGCTGCAAGCCATATTGAGGAGGCAGCAACGGCCCTATCCGTCAGAACATCGACGGAGGAGGTGCAGGCATTGCGCTCGGAGAACACGGACTTGCGGACGCAAATGGAGGGGCTCCGTAACGAGGTGGTCGCGCTCAGAAATGAGATCGACCGCCTTCGTTCGGAGCGAGTCCGCACACCGGTGCCGGTGCCTGCATCTGCTCCTCAAAAGGAACGATGCAAGGATGAAGAGTGGCGGGCTTCCATAATGAGAGAAATTGGCTTCATGATGGAAGCCAAACTTGCAGGCCTCGAAGACCGCCTCCTCCCTGAGACGAGGCTGCGTCCTCCCCTGAGGGCGGATGCTAAGTCTGGCTCTCGTCCGAGTGGCAGTGGAAGCAATGCGCCCACACGAGGTACGGAAACCCAGGTTTCTGAACCTCAAAAGGAGACTTGGAGCCAAGTGGTACGGAGGAAAAAGAAGCCGCAACAGGTTGCAGCTACCACAACGGCCCCTCAGGCGTTGCCTCCGGCGAGCCATGTACCTAGTACAAGACCGCGCGGAAAGGCACCGCCCAAAAAGGCTAAGGCAGCAAAGGACAAACTGCGGCCACCAAGATCGGCTGCAGTTGTCATTACGCTGCCCCCGGAGGCAACAGAGCAGGGTCTCACCTACCAAAAAGTGCTGATCCAAGCAAAGGCGTCGGTAAACTTGGCCTCATTGGGAATAAATGGGGTCAACTTCCGGCTAGCCGCCACGGGAGCACGTGTTTTGGAGATCCCTGGCACAGATACAGAGGGGAAGGCTGATTTGCTCGCGGCTAAGCTGCGTGAGACCCTGCCAGAGGCGGTAAAAGTCGTCCGGCCTACAAAATGCGCAGAACTGCGCATTTCTGGGCTGGATGACTCGGTGGGAGCGGCAGATATCGTGGCCGCTATCGTTCTGGCAACGAAGTGCTCGCAAGAGCATGTCAAGGTGGGGCCAATCCGAGTGGGCCTTTTCGGGATGAGCAGCGTCCTCGCGCAGTGCCCAGTGGCGGCAGCTAAAAGCCTAGCGCAAAGCGGCCGCCTTCTGGTGGGCTGGAGTGCTGCACGAGTGCAGGCACTGGAGCCGAGGCCGATGAAATGCTTCAAGTATTTTGAGATCGGCCACACTGCGCTCCAGTGTCGCTCCCAAGTAGACCGAAGCAAGAACTGCTTTAGGTGTGGCAAGCCCGACCATCTTGCGGCAGAGTGCACGGGTGATCTGCACTGCCCAATATGTGCGGCGGCCGGCAGACCGGCAAATCATGCACCTGGGGGTCGCAAGTGCATGCGGCCGAGAAAATCAAAGAGAGTACCTGCTAAGACCCCAGGTACTCGGACACAAACGACACAGGAGCCGCCCCGGGAGGCGTGGAGACCGGTCATTAATGGCTGCTCCCCTTCGCTTCCTCCAGGGGAATTTGAACCACTGCGCAGGTGCGCAGGATCTCTTCCTGCAATCCATGCTGCAGTGGTCAGTGGATGTTTCCGTCGCCGCAGAGCCCTACTTTGTGTCTTCCCAGCCCAATTGGGCGGGAGACATCGGGGGCTCTGTGGCGATAGTCGTCAGGGCTGGCTCGGGGTCCCTGAGAGTGGTGGACAGGGAACCCGGTTTTGTCACCGCTGTCTGGCACGACATCTTGGTTGTCGGAGTATATCTCTCCCCAAACTGGCCTCTCACACAGTTCGAGGATCTACTTGAGCGTGTGGGAGCGGCAGTAAGGCGGTCGTCCTCGAGGAACATTCTCGTCCTCGGGGATTTTAATGCCAAGAACATGTTGTGGGGGTCTCCGGCGACTGACATTCGCGGCGAGACAGTGGCGGAATGGGCGATGTTGTGCGGCCTCGTGCTGCTCAACCGAGGCTCAGTACACACGTGCGTGCGACCGCAGGGCGGGTCTATAGTGGATTTAACGTTCGCTAGCCCTGCGCTTGCATCACGTGTGTCAAACTGGCGCGTCATAGTGGATGTGGAGGCTCTTTCGGATCACCGATATATTCGGTTCGAATCCTCCGCATCGGTGTCGGCTAACATGGCGCGCCAGCAAGGGGAAGCAAGCCAGCCACCCTTTCCCAGATGGTCTCTCGCTCACCTCAATGAGGAGCTGTTGGCGGAGGCTGCTATCGTCCAATCTTGGACGATGCAGCCCAGTGAGCCAACTGAGGTGAGTGAGGAGGCCATGCAGTTCAGGGGCGCTCTGACGCGCATTTGTGACGCTGCCATGCCCCGCGCCAAGTGCCGTCCATCTAGGAGGCAAATGTACTGGTGGACTCAGGAGATTGCTGATCTCCGCACGACATGCGTTGAGGCGCGTCGTGAGTCCACCAGATACAGGCGCTTACGAAACCGGAACGATGAGATTGCGGACCTGCTCCACAGCCGGTACCTGGAGGCAAAGAAAGCTCTTCAGGTGGCAATTTGCAGGTCCAAGAATGAAGGCAGGCAGCGTATGCTCGAGGACCTCAATAGGGATCCGTGGGGGCGCCCGTACCGTGCGGCGAGGAATAAACTTCGCCCACAGGTGCCCCCGGTCACGGAGTCCTTACAGCCTCAGCTGGTGGAGAGAGCGGTGACGGCCCTGTTTCCGGACGGGCCTGATCTTACTCCTCCAGCGATGGCGGATCCCAGCGTGGAAAATGAGGCTGCTGAAGGGGTTCCTCAGCTGGAGCCTGCCGAGTTCCGGAGGGCTATGCTCAAACTCCGAGCTAAAAAGACTGCGCCGGGGCCGGATGGCGTGCCAGGTCGGGTACTGGCATTGGCGTTGGAATCGTTGGGGGCTCACCTTGCCGAGCTTCTCGACCGTTGCCTAGCGTCAAGCCAGTTCCCGAACTGCTGGAAGGAGGGCCGGTTGGTCCTTTTACAGAAGGATGGGCGCCCCTTGGACGAGATTCCCACCACGGGATCGATTCCGTTGCGCCCCATAGTGCTGTTAGATGATGCGGGAAAGCTATTTGAGCGCATAATTGCCTTCCGCATCATCCGACACATGTATCGGGTAGGCCCCGATCTTTCTGATCGTCAGTTCGGGTTCCGGGAGTGCCGATCCACCATTGACGCGATCATGCGTGTTAAAGCACTCTCGGAGGAGACGGTTGCCTCCGGCGGCGTGTTGCTCGCGGTGTCTCTGGACATAGCCAATGCGTTCAACTCGCTGCCCTTTTCCATCATCCTGGAGGCCCTCAGGTACCATCAGCTCCCACTGTACCTGAGGAAATTGATCGAGGCCTACCTGACCGATAGGTGGGTAGTATGGGTCGGACAGGACGGCAGAACCCACAGGAGAGCGGTGCGATGCGGTGTTCCACAAGGATCGGTCCTAGGACCGCTTCTGTGGAACATCGGATACGATTGGGTTTTGCGAGGTGCCTTCCCTTCGGGCCTTGACCTTATCTGTTATGCTGATGACACGTTGGTCACGGCCCGGGGAGGATGCTACGAGGAGGCGGCAGCGCTCGCCACTGCTGGTGTACAGCGAGTGGTTGGGCGAATTCGAATGTTGGGCCTAAGGGTTGCCCTCAACAAAACCGAGGTTTTGTGTTTTCACGGACCAAGGAGGGGGCCTCCTGCAGGTGCCAACATTACGATTGATGGAATACGACTCGATGTAAAGCCCCAGATGAAATATTTGGGACTTTACCTCGACTCGAGGTGGAACTTCCGGGAGCACTTCCGGAGATTAGCTCCAAAGCTGATCCAGACCGCTTGTGCTCTCGGGAGGCTGCTCCCCAATATAGGAGGACCAAGTCGGACCTGTCGGCGCCTGTATACGGGTGTGGTCCGTTCGATGGCCCTATATGGGGCGCCAGTGTGGGTCGGGGCTTTGACTGGCCCGAACAGGGCTCTGCTGTACTCTTCGCAGCGAGTCTTAGCCGTCAGAGCCATCCGAGGATACCGCACTGTGTCGCACGAGGCGGCTTGCGTGCTCGCTGGTACGCCTCCCTGGGACCTTGACTCCGAGGTCCTGGCGGAGGTGTATCACCGATCAGCGGAGGTCAGAGCAGAGGGGAGCTGTCCTCCCCCTGACGAGATCCAGAGGTGGCGGCACGACGCTCAAACCGAAATGCTCGCCCGGTGGGCGCAACGGCTCCAAGAGCCAAGCGCGGGCCTGCGGACCGTGGTGGCTGTTCGCCCAGTCCTAAAGGAGGCGTCACGGCTCGCTAACCTTTCGGCTGGTGCAGATTCTGTCGGGGCACGGGTGCTTCGGCAGGTACCTGTGCCGCATAGCCGGCAGGGAGTTGTCGGCGGTGTGTCATCACTGTGCGAGCAGTGAGGACACCGCCGACCACACCCTGGAGGTGTGCCAAGCGTGGGCGAACGAGCGATCCACGCTCGTCTCTGTTGTTGGTGGCGACCTTTCCTTGCCGGCCGTGGTTAAGGCCATGGTCGACGACAGAAGGTCGTGGGAGGCGATGGTCTCCTTCTGCGAGGCAGTAATGTCGCAGAAGGAGGCAGCGGAGCGTACTCGAGAGGAGGATCCCCTCTCGGCTCCAATCCGCAGACGGAGAGCAGGGCGAAGAAGGAGGGCTTATGCCCACCTCCTTCCGCCCTAGGGAAGGCTCATCGGGTGGCCGGCGGGGAAAACCGGCCACTCGAACCAGTAAGGGCCTTCGTGGAGGATGTGGACTGCCTCGTGTTCCCGGCAGCCCACATCAATATGTAGCTCGGGGTGGATAGCCCCTCCCACCCCGACCGAGGAGGGTCCGCGAAAGCGGACGGCACCGGCGGGTTCGCGGAAGAATGCGAAAGCGTACCCGTGTTCCCGCCTAAAGGTGCGTGGTGGAACACCGCGGGGTTTTAGTCGGTAAGAGTCCGACATAACCCAGCCGCCGCCCCGGGCGTCTGGGTATCCATGAGGATTTCCCCGCGTCAAAAAAAAAAAAAAAAAAAGGTTAGGTTAGGTTAGGTTAGGTTAGGTTAGGTTAGGTTAGGTTAGGTTAGGTTAGGTTCCCCCCCGATGGTTGCTCGCCTTGTCGTGGCGGGGGGGCTCTAGTAACCGTGGTTGTGGAAGTCCACGGTGAAGCAAAGAAGCAACCGGGCCGGCTTGTTTGAGGAGCTAGGCTGGCCCGAGGAGGACGCTCCCAGCGGGCTGAACTAGCCCGCTGCGGACGCGCTAGGAGGTGGGACCGCGGGAGAAGAGGAGTGCCGGTATTACGGTGCGCCGTTCTCCCTATCTCTCGCGGCCGTGGCGAGATCACAGGGGGTAGGGAGAATCCGAATCCCTATCCCCTGCGAGCTGGCGAGACCGTTCCCTCGGAGCGGCCCTGGTGGGGCCGCGGAGGTTGGGGAGGGATCTTCTCCCTATCCCTCTGCGGGCTTGCGGGGCCGTTCCTTGGGAACGACACTGGTGGGGCCGCAGAGGAGGAGGCATGCCGGTATAACGGTGCGCCGCTTGCCCTATCCTCTGCGGCCGAGGTGTGGTCGGTGGCAGAGCCACAGACCTGATCTGCCACATGGCCTCCCAGTAGCAGACTCTCGATGGAGTCTGCTACAATACTGGTGGAGTGGAGGCCGAGGAGGAGGGTGTGATCTGCGTCGTGTTCCTCGCAGATCACGCCGTGTAGGAGATCGGGGTGGGAGGAGCTCGTGGTTGATGGAAGGAGCGATCAGCCGCGGGCTCCTCCCACCCCGAGAACAACTGGAGGGTTCGCGCGAGCGGACAGCACCGGCGGGTTCGCGGAAGAATGCGAAAGCGTACCCGTGTTCCCGCCCTAATGGTGCCAGGTGGAACACCGCGGGGTTTAGTGGGTATACCCCGTCCTTCTCAGGGCGGAGCAGTGCCCTTTTCAGGGCACCGGGAGTCCCACACATCGTGCGTAACGCATTCCCCGCGTCAAAAAAAAAAAAAAAAAAGGTTAGGTTAGGTTAGGTTAGGTTAGGTTAGGTTAGGTTAGGTTCCCCCCCGATGGTTGCTCGCCTTGTCGTGGCGGGGGGGCTCTAGTAACCGTGGATTGGTCACCCACGGTGAAGCGAAGAGGCAACCAGGGCCGGCCCGTGGCTGGCCCAAGGAGGGCGCTCCCAGCGGGCTGAACAAGCCCGCTGCGGACGCGCATTGAGGTGGGACCGCAGAAGAAGAGGAGTATCTGTGATCCACTTCTTTTGCGGGCCGTGGAGGGATCGCAGGGGGAGAGGCGTGTTGGTGTTACGCTGTGCCACTCTCCCTATCCCCTGCGAACTTGCGGGGCCGTTCCGTCGAAACGGCACACTGGTGGGGCCGCGGAGGAGGAGGCATGTCGGGAGCGGTGCGCCGCTTGCCCTCTCCTCTGCGGCCGAGGTGTGGTCGGTGGCAGAACCATAGACCTAATCTGCCACCGGGTACCTGATAACTGGTACCCGTGGCCTCCAGTGGCGGACTCGGGGGGAGTCTGCTACAGTACTGGTGGAGGCCGAGGAGGAAGGCGCACCCTGCCATCTGGTGCGCCTATCGTGGAGGGCCTTCGGGCTTTCGCGATGGAGCCGCTTTCGGGCGGCTGCTGCCGACGGGGTCGCGGTTGTTTTGCGAAAGCGTTCCCGTAACCCCGTCACAAGGCGGCGAGGAGGAGGTGGGGGGGTTTTTAGTGGGTATACCGTGGGTCTCATTAGCCTATACGGGAGTCCCACATAACCACTCGGGTTCCTCCCCCTGCCCCCGAGTGGTATGCGTTACGCATTTTCCCCTCCGAAAAAAAAAAAAAAAAAAAAAGGTTAGGTTAGGTTAGGTTAGGTTAGGTTAGGTTAGGTTAGGTTAGGTTAGGTTAGGTTAGGTTAGGTTAGGTTAGGTTAGGTTAGGTTAGGTTAGGTTAGGTTGGGATGTTTGGTGGTCGCCTCCTAGAGTGGGAGGTGGGTAGTAGTCGTGTGGGTACTTGTACTTCACGAAGGCTACCTGCTTCTCCGGCACATCCCGGGCAACGCAGCTGGCGACTGGAGATTGGATTATACCGATCTCCTCTTTCCAGCTGTGGCTAAGAACCACCAAGAACCCCAAGCCCTGGTGTTACCAACCGTGCCTGTGGCTGCGTGGCTGAGGGGGAGCTCAGTCGCAAACGGTGGGGCCCTGATATCTGGTGCCCTCAGGGTCTATTTGTAGCCGGCCCCCCGCATGCGGGGCTCTGCGGGGTGGTGTTGTTATTTCCCTAGCTTCTCGTGGGAACAGTATGGATGTTAATATAAAAATTAATGACGTTAGTGGAAGAAAGAATAGGGCAGCGGTGGTTTCCCGCTTGCCCACAACCTCGAAGGGGTCTGAGTCTGATTCGGACGCGATGTCCATGGGACATGCGTCGGGGTCAGATTCCGACCTCTCGCACACGGAGACAGTCGTCTCAAATCCGTCGTCTGTGGCTTCTGGCTCTCGGTCCAAGCGTTCCAAGGTTACTGACAGTGAGTCAGACCTTGGAGCAGTTGCGACAAAGCCCAAACACGTTGCCAAGCGAGGCAGAGGGCGGCCGCCCACTACGGGGCATTATATGGGCCTCGCAAAGGCAAAAGAAGAGGCGAATAAAGCCAAGAGGGCCGAGCTGGACCTCGAGGCCGAACAGGAGGTAGCAAACACCGTGAGGGAGCTGGCTCGTATACCCGCCGACTCCCTTGCGGAAAAGCTGACTAGCGGAGTCACAACAATTAGGGAGGTGGCTTCAAAGTCAAAAAATCTGAAGGGCACATTTATCTCTGCCCTGAAGACGGCTGCAAGCCATATTGAGGAGGCAGCAACGGCCCTATCCGTCAGAACATCGACGGAGGAGGTGCAGGCACTGCGTTCGGAGAACACGGACTTGCGGACGCAAATGGAGGGGCTCCGTAATGAGGTAGTCGCGCTCAGAAATGAGATCGACCGCCTACGTTCGGAGCGAGTCCGCACACCGGTGCCGGTGCCTGCATCTGCTCCTCAAAAGGAACGATGCAAGGATGAAGAGTGGCGGGCTTCCATGATGAGAGACATCGGCTTCATGGTGGAAGCCAAACTCGCAGGCCTCGAAGACCGCCTCCTCCCTGAGACGAGGCTGCGTCCTCCTCTAAGGGCGGATGCTAAGTCTGGCTCTCGTCCGAGTGGCGGTGGGAGCAATGCGCCCACACAAGGTACGGAAACCCAGGTTTCTGAACCTCAGCAGGAGACTTGGAGCCAAGTGGTACGGAGGAAAAAGAAGCCGCAACAGGTTGCAGCTACCACAACGGCCCCTCAGGCGTTGCCTCCGGTGAGTCATGTACCTTGTACAAGACCGCGCGGAAAGGCGACGCCCAAAAAGGCCAAGACAGCAAAGGACAAACTGCGGCCACCAAGATCGGCTGCAGTTGTCATAACGCTGCCCCCGGAGGCTACAGAGCAGGGTCTCACCTACCAAAAAGTGCTGATCCAAGCAAAGGCTTCGGTAAACTTGGCCTCATTGGGAATAAATGGGGTCAACTTCCGGTTAGCCGCTACGGGAGCTCGTGTGTTGGAGATCCCTGGCACTGATACAGAGAAGAAGGCTGATTTGCTTGCGGCTAAGCTGCGTGAAACCCTGCCAGAGGCGGTAAAAGTCGTCCGGCCTACAAAATGCGCAGACTTGCGCATTTCTGGGCTGGATGACTCGGTGGGAGCGGCAGATATCGTGGCCGCTATCGTTTTGGCAACGAAGTGCTCGCAAGAGCATGTCAAGGTGGGGCCCATCCGAGTGGGCTTTTTCGGCATGAGCAGCGTCCTCGTGCAGTGCCCAGTGGCGGCAGCTAAAAGCCTAGCGCAAAGCGGCCGCCTTCTGGTGGGCTGGAGTGCTGCACGAGTGCAGGCACTGGAGCCGAGGCCTATGAAATGCTTCAAGTGTTTTGAGATCGGCCACACTGCGCTCCAGTGTCGCTCCCAAGTAGACCGAAGCAAGAACTGCTTTAGGTGTGGCAAGCCCGACCATCTTGCGGCAGAGTGCACGGGTGATCTGCACTGCCCAATATGTGCGGCGGCCGGCAGACCGGCAAATCATGCACCTGGGGGTCGCAAGTGCATGCGGCCGAGAAAATCAAAGAGAGTACCTGCTAAGACCCCAGGTACTCGGACACAAACGACACAGGAGCCGCCCCGGGAGGCGATGGAGACCGGTCATTAATGGCTGCTCCCCTTCGCTTCCTCCAGGGGAATTTGAACCACTGCGCAGGTGCGCAGGATCTCTTCCTGCAATCCATGCTGCAGTGGTCAGTGGATGTTTCCGTCGCCGCAGAGCCCTACTTTGTGTCTTCCCAGCCCAATTGGGCGGGGGACATCGGGGGCTCTGTGGCGATAGTCGTCAGGGCTGGCTCGGGGTCCCTGAGAGTGGTGGACAGGGAACCCGGTTTTGTCACCGCTGTCTGGCACGACATCTTGGTTGTCGGAGTATATCTCTCCCCAAACTGGCCTCTCACACAGTTCGAGGATATACTTGAGCGTGTGGGAGCGGCAGTAAGGCGGTCGTCCTCGAGGAATATTCTCGTCCTCGGGGATTTTAATGCCAAGAACATCTTGTGGGGGTCTCCGGCGACTGACATTCGCGGCGAGACAGTGGCGGAATGGGCGATGTTGTGCGGCCTCGTGCTGCTCAACCGAGGCTCAGTACACACGTGCGTGCGACCGCAGGGCGGGTCTATAGTGGACTTAACGTTCGCTAGCCCTGCGCTTGCATCACGTGTGTCAAACTGGCGCGTCATAGTGGATGTGGAGGCTCTTTCGGATCACCGATATATTCGGTTCGAATCCTCCGCATCGGTGTCGGCTAACATGGCGCGCCAGCAAGGGGAAGCAAGCCAGCCACCCTTTCCCAGATGGTCTCTCGCTCACCTCAATGAGGAGCTGTTGGCGGAGGCTGCTATCGTCCAATCTTGGACGATGCAGCCCAGTGAGTCAACTGAGGTGAGTGAGGAGGCCATGCAGTTCAGGGGCGCTCTGACGCGCATTTGTGACGCTGCCATGCCCCGCGCCAAGTGCCGTCCACCTAGGAGGCAAATGTACTGGTGGACTCAGGAGATTTCTGATCTCCGCACGGCATGCGCTGCGGCGCGCCGTGAGTCGACCAGATACAGACGTTTACGGAACCGGAGCGACGAGATGGCGGACCTGCTCCACAGCCGGTACCTGGAGACAAAGAAAGCTCTTCAGGTGGCAATCAGCAGGTCCAAGAACGAAGGCAGGCAGCGTATGCTCGAGGACCTCAATAGGGATCCGTGGGGGCGCCCGTACCGTGCGGCGAGGAATAAACTTCGCCCACAGGTGCCCCCGGTCACGGAGTCCTTACAGCCTCAGCTGGTGGAGAGAGCGGTGACGGCCCTGTTTCCGGACGGGCCTGATCTTACTCCTCCAGCGATGGCGGATCCCAGCGTGGAAAATGAGGCTGCTGAAGGGGTTCCTCAGCTGGAGCCTGCCGAGTTCCGGAGGGCTACGCTCAAACTCCGAGCTAAAAAGACTGCGCCGGGGCCGGATGGCGTGCCAGGTCGGGTACTGGCATTGGCGTTGGAATCATTGGGGGCTCACCTTGCCGAGCTTCTCGACCGTTGCCTAGCGTCAAGCCAGTTCCCGAACTGCTGGAAGGAGGGCCGGTTGGTCCTTTTACAGAAGGATGGGCGCCCCTTGGACGAGATTCCCACCACGGGATCGATTCCGTTGCGCCCCATAGTGCTGTTAGATGATGCGGGAAAGCTCTTTGAGCGCATAATTGCCTTCCGCATCATCCGACACATGTATCGGGTAGGCCCCGATCTTTCTGATCGTCAGTTCGGGTTCCGGGAGTGCCGATCCACCATTGACGCGATCATGCGTGTTAAAGCACTCTCGGAGGAGACGGTTGCCTCCGGCGGCGTGTTGCTCGCGGTGTCTCTGGACATAGCCAATGCGTTCAACTCGCTGCCCTTTTCCATCATCCTGGAGGCCCTCAGGTACCATCAGCTCCCACTGTACCTAAGGAAATTGATCGAGGCCTACCTGACCGATAGGTGGGTAGTATGGGTCGGACAGGACGGCAGAACCCACAGGAGAGCGGTGCGATGCGGTGTTCCACAAGGATCGGTCCTAGGACCGCTTCTGTGGAACATCGGATACGATTGGGTTTTGCGAGGTGCCTTCCCTTCGGGCCTTGACCTTATCTGTTATGCTGATGACACGTTGGTCACGGCCCGGGGAGGATGCTACGAGGAGGCGGCAGCGCTCGCCACCGCTGGTGTACAGCTAGTGGTTGGGCGAATTCGAATGTTGGGCCTAAGGGTTGCCCTCAACAAAACCGAGGTTTTGTGTTTTCACGGACCAAGGAGGGGGCCTCCTGCAGGTGCCAACATTACGATTGACGGAATACGACTCGATGTAAAGCCCCAGATGAAATATTTGGGACTTTACCTCGACTCGAGGTGGAACTTCCGGGAGCACTTCCGGAGATTAGCTCCAAAGCTGATCCAGACCGCTTGTGCTCTCGGGAGGTTGCTCCCCAATATAGGAGGACCAAGTCGGACCTGTCGGCGCCTGTATACGGGTGTGGTCCGTTCGATGGCCCTATACGGGGCGCCAGTGTGGGTCGGGGCTTTGACTGGCCCGAACAGGGCTCTGCTGTACTCTTCGCAGCGAGTCTTAGCCGTCAGAGCCATCCGAGGATACCGCACTGTGTCGCACGAGGCGGCTTGCGTGCTCGCTGGTACGCCTCCCTGGGACCTTGACTCCGAGGTCTTGGCGGAGGTGTATCACCGATCAGCGGAGGTCAGAGCAGAGGGGAGTTGTCCTCCCCCTGACGAGATCCAGAGGTGGCGGCAGGACGCTCAAGCCGAAATGCTCGTCCGGTGGGCGCAACGGCTCCAAGAGCCAAGCGCGGGCCTGCGGACCGTGGTGGCTGTTCGCCCAGTCCTAAAGGAGTGGGTGGATAGGCGTCACGGCTCGCTAACCTTTCGGCTGGTGCAGATTCTGTCGGGGCACGGGTGCTTCGGCAGGTACCTGTGCCGCATAGCCGGCAGGGAGTTGTCGGCGGTGTGTCATCACTGTGCAAGCAGTGAGGACACCGCCGACCACACCCTGGGGGTGTGCCAAGCGTGGGCAAACGAGCGATCCGTGCTCGTCTCTGTCGTTGGTGGCGACCTTTCCTTGCCGGCCGTGGTTAAGGCCATGGTCGACGACAGAAGGTCGTGGGAGGCGATGGTCTCCTTCTGCGAGGCAGTAATGTCGCAGAAGGAGGCAGCGGAGCGGACTCGAGAGGAAGATCCCCTCTCGGCTCCAATCCGCAGACGGAGAGCAGGGCGAAGAAGGAGGGCTTATGCCCACCTCCTTCCGCCCTAGGGAAGGCTCATCGGGTGGTCGGCGGGGAAACCGGCCACTCGAACCAGTAAGGGCCTTCGTGGAGGATGTGGACTGCCACGTGTTCCCGGCAGACCACATCAATATGTAGCTCGGGGTGGATAGTTCCTCCCACCCCGATCATGGAGGGTTCGCGTGAGCGGACGGCACCGGCGGGTTCGCGGAAGAATGCGAAAGCGTACCCGTGTTCCCGCCTAAAGGTGCGTGGTGGAACACCGCGGGGTTTTAGTCGGTAAGAGTCCGACATAACCCAGCCGCCGCCCCGGGCGTCTGGGTATCCATGAGGATTTCCCCGCGTCAAAAAAAAAAAAAAAAAAGGTTAGGTTAGGTTAGGTTAGGTTAGGTTAGGTTAGGTTAGGTTAGGTTAGGTTAGGTTAGGTTAGGTTAGGTTAGGTTAGGTTAGGTTAGGTTAGGTTAGGTTAGGTTAGGTTAGGTTAGGTTAGGTTAGGTTAGGTTAGGTTAGGTTAGGTTAGGTTAGGTTAGGTTAGGTTTTTTTTATTTTTTTTTTTTTTTTTTTTACAATATGACAGACTACGGAAAAATCCATCATGGACGCCTGGGAAGGGAGACCCAGACAGTGCCGGACTCTTACCGGCTAAAAAACCATAGCCTGTCATTTACAAAGTTTTCTCCGTTACAGACGGAGGTTTCTTAAAATTTTAATTATTTTAATGCAATTTTAATTTTTACCATTTTAACAAAGTAGAGATAAGCCGAGTTAAATTTACAATATAATTATACTTATTTTACTAGCAGTTATTTATAACATATTTATTTATTTATTTTCTTTTTTGTATACATCTTTTTTTTTTTTTTTTTTCTTTTTTGTTCTTTTTTTTTTTTTTTTTTTTTTTTTTTTTTTTTTTTTTTTTTTTTTTCTTACTCTTTATTTGTCTTTTTTTTTTTTTTTTTACTTTTCCTCTTTTTTTTATTGTTTAACACAAGTTTAATATACCACTATATTAACTGTGTTAATTTCTTAAGCTAATCCTTATTTCTATTTATTACTACTTTACATATTCTTATACAATACTCAATGAATGGAATCCTTAGATATTTATTACTCATTATATGTTTTATATTGTCCTTTGTTATTTGCGCGTCTAAAGTCATTTCAGCCTCAAATCTTAATTTTCCAAACTGTGGACATTCTATTATTAAATGTGGGACTGATTCTTCCTCCCCTGGATCACAGACGCAAGCAGGAGAACTTTTCTTCTTAAACCTGTGGAGATACTGGGAGAACCCACCATGGCCCGTGAACAGTTGAGAGTGGAACTGCGATATTTTAATGTTTTTTCTCATTTGGTAGGCTTCAGTAGCGGTTGGAAAAAATATCTTTGTTACGCTGGCTTTTGTCTCAGTCTGGTATCTTCTATCCCATTCTGCGACTGATTGTTCTCTAATGTGGCGCTTAATGAACGATAGTGGACAGTTTTCATAATCGGGCTTTGATTTTTTGCCCAAGGCTGCTTCCTTTGCCAGGTCGTCTGCTCTTTCATTCCCCACAATACCAACATGGGCCTTAACCCAGTTGAGTTCGAATGATTTATTTGCGTGTTTTAGGGTCTGCAGGTTCCTTCTGGTTTCCACTGCTAACGGATTGTTTGTATCAGAATTTTTTAGAATCTCTAGGGTGGACCTTGAGTCACTGTATAACTTGAATCTGTCATAATTGCTTTTGATGGCCATTTCTGTAGTCTTGTAAACGGCGTATAGTTCAGCCTGGAAAACGGTGCAGTAGTCAGCAAGTTTGAATTTTTTAAACTTTGTTTCGGTGTCATTATCCCACCAGGATAATGCCGCTCCAACTTTCCCTTCTATCTTACTGCCGTCAGTAAAGACATTTACTGCACCGTCTTCAAAGCTGGACCGCACATCGGCCTCGGTTTCCAAGCATTTGAAGGAATGTTCCTCTTCTTTGACTGGATGTGGTTTTTTCAGGAAACTAGCTCTCGTTTCCACGCTTCGATCCGCCAGAACCCGCTGAGGTTTCCCTCTCTTCGCTTCGTACAAGGATGCTACCTCTATAACTCTCAGGTCTAGAGGCAGCAACCCTGTCATTATCAGAGCAGAGTTCAGGGAAACCGTTCTATGTGACTTGGCAATCTTCTGAGCAAAGCCCCTTTGGACAACATCCAGCTGATTCTTTATATACAGTTTTTCTGCAGCCCTAGCCCATACGCTGGAAGCGTACAAAATGGTAGGTTCAACAACTGCAGTGTAGATTATTCTCACCACTTCCGAATTTAGCCCCCATGTGACTTTGGCCGCGCTTGTCAGTTGTTTGAATATATTAATGGCTTTTTTGCAAATGTAGGTGACGTGACTTTTAAACGTCATCTTCCGATCTATTATCAAGCCTAGCAATTTCATTTCTTCTACGAATTTGATGCCCACCCCACCCATGTGCAGCCGTGGTGTGTCAAATTTCAACTTCTTTGTTAAAAGCATAGCGTTGGTTTTATGAGCTGCAAATTTTAGTTTATTTTTGACACCCCACTGCCGCACGAATTCTAGGCTGTGGCGGGCCTCATTTTCTATTGCAAGAGCGGTTTTTCCAGAGAAGATGAGTACGACGTCATCTGCAAAAGCCTGAGTATATACATTTTTTCCGTCAAGTCCTTCCAACAGTGGGTCCAGCAACAAATTCCAGAAGGTGGGTCCAGTAATCGATCCCTGGACACAGCCCTTGGTAGTCTTCTTAGAGTGCTCAGATCCAGCATACCTGACAACAACACCACGATCCTCCAGGTAGCTTGCCACCAGTCTACGGAGGTTGAGCGGACATCGCTTTTCTGCCAGGCGACATCGAACAGCTGGCCACCAGGCGCTATCAAATGCCCCTTCGATGTCCAGGGACACGACGACCACCAAGTTCTTTTTTCTTATTTCGTCTTCAATGTGGTGTATCATATCGTACAGAGCATCCTCTGTGCTTCTTTGCGGTACGAAGCCGTATTGCCTTGGACTCATTTGCGGCAGTAGGTGGTATCTGAGTCTTCTAACCAGCATTTTTTCTAAAATTTTCCCCAAAACCGATAGTAGCCCAATCGGTCGGTATGATTTAGGGTGAGTGTAGTCGTCCTTATTTGGTTTTCGGAGGACTACCACCGTGGCTTTTTTCCATTTGCTGGGGAAATGAGACAGCTGTAAGCACTTATTGGCTATTGCAAGAAACAGTTCCTCGTCTGTGACAATGGCGGCTTCACAAATGTCTGCCGTGAAACCATCAGGGCCAGGGGCCTTCTTTGGGTTGAAGCTTTTGTATGCATAGCGAAGCTCGGCCACGTTGAAGGGCGGGTCCGACTTGTCTTCGGGCATTCTTTCCTCTGCCGTGGCTGCAGCTTCTCTAATGACTTGATGCTCGGGAATATCGGCATCTGCTTCATCATCTGGAAAGAATGTTTCGGCTAGTAACCTTGCTGATTCCTTGGGTTTTAGAGTTTTTCCATCTTTAACCATTGGCAGATCTTCATGACGTTTTTTGGTCTTAGTGATGACTCTATAAATACCGTCCCAGACGCTTTCTTTGTCTTGTTTTTGACAGAACTGTTTCCAGCTCTCTGTTTGAGCCCTGTTAGCCTCTGCCTCATATTCTACTTTCGCTTTCAGATAATCACTCACCACCCACTCTCGACGAGATGGAGCAGCGCAGCGAATTCTCCTTTTTTTGGTGTTCATGGAACGTTTCAGTCGGTCCAGTTCCTCATTCCACCACGGTAAGCATACCTTATTGATCCTTTTTATTTTTGGGATAGTATCATTGCAAGAGAGAGTTATTGCTTCAGTATAACTTTCGACTATATTTTCCAGATCTTTAATGTTATCTATCTTTTCTACATTCATCTTATTTATTTTTCTTTCAGATAAGTGAGCTTTAAATTTTTTGTTAAACTGATCCCAATTGGCCTTTTTCGTGTTAAAGATCCGCGTACTGCTTTGATTACTGTCGTTATCTTTCCCCTTTTCCATAATAAGATCGATGGATATAGCATTGTGATCCGATGAGGTCATTTCAGGGTCCACTTTCCAATGCGCCACGTTTCGCAACAGACTCTCGGAGCAGGCAGTAACGTCCACCGAGCTCTTGTATCGTTTTCCACCCCTAATAGTATCAAAGGTGGGGACGTTTCCCTGATTTAGCACGTGTAGGCCAATCTCTTCCAGCGTTCCGGATAGGGCTTTCCCTCTCTCATCCTCTCTCTCGCTCCCCCACCATAAGCTCCACGCGTTCACGTCCCCGCCTAGCATAATGTGCTTCTCTTTTGAGCTGGAGACTATAGTCCGTAGTTGGTCTAAGTAGGGCTCTATATCAGTGTGATCCTCGAAGTACAGCGACGCCACCAGAATGCTTACATTTGCAGTTGTGATTGTCGCGACTACGATGTTTTCCGTGGTAAGCATAGGACAAACGTCCACTTTCGCTGCACTATCAAAGACGACTATTGCTGACTTATTGGGTTTGTCTCCCTTCTTGGTGTTTTGGTAGACCCTTGTGCCCGGATAGGTTCGCATTTCTCCTGCAGCTCCAATGTATGGTTCTTGAACCAAGGCGTATTTTATTTTTCGACGTCCTGCTTCCAGTATAAGCTCTTCAGTGGCAAGTCTCTTCCTTTGAAGATTTACCTGTACGACACGGTACCTTTCCTCTCTGTTTGCGTCTGCTTTGTTCACTGAATCCACCTTAGCAGTACGCTACGGCTGATCTCGCTAGAGCATCCCAACGCTTACGGATAGGGCACTCCCTATCAAAGGCATTGTGCTTAGAGTCACGTTTTGCTCGGCTACAATTTTTGCACTTTGGTTCCTCGTCCAGCGCAAGGGCTGGGCACTCAGCTCTTGTATGAGGTTCACCACAGTAGCTGCACAATACGGCCGGCTCGGAGCAAAACTTTTTACCGTGGCCATAGCCGAGGCACTTTGTGCACTGTATAAGAGGGCTTTGATCCTGTACAATCACTCTCTGCAGGTCGACATGAATTCGACCCGCTGCGGTAAGTCGCTGCCATATTGATGTTGATACTCTCAGCACTATGTGATTTGCTAGTGGATTTCTAGCTTTTCTTCGGTATTTTACTTCGATGTCACCAGGCACCTCAGTCACTCCCTCGAGAATATGCCTATTTTGAGATCGGATAGCGCCCACAAGGTCATCGTCTGAGATGTAACTCATTACATCTTTTACGATGACCAGAGGATTCTTGTTAATGGTTTCCTCTATTTTAAGGTTTGCTTTAGATTCCCGTATTCTCGTAGACACTTTTTCTAACTCTTCCCGTTTTGAGCAGCTTATTACGACTGACTGGTTTTTTGCCCTTCTCAGGTGGTCAACCCTGACGCCTGTTGACTTCGCATCCACTGCGTCACGAACCTTTCCAATGACGGTGTCTGATGTATCCGCCTCATTTGACGACGACACTATGATGGAGTGTAGGTTGGTACGGGTAGACGCAGAGGTAATTGATTTCGGTGCCTGTGACTCAGTCGTAACCTGAGCGTAGGTCCTATTTGTTTGTAGACGGGACTCAATAGTTTGCATTTCTGTCCTAGTTTCCTTTATTTCTTTTGTCTGTTCTTCAATTTTTTCCTGTATATGTCTACAATTTTTTTCAATCTTGCTCGGAATCTCTACTTTAATGTCGTTTTTTATCAAATTTTTAATTTCCCTTATTTCCCTTAAGATTTCGTCACTTTTGTTCGAGCTTTCCCTGTCATCAAAATCATCCTGTGCTTCTGATAACTTCGTCTTACATCCTGCTGAATTATCCAGTTTTTTAACTATTTCAAACATATTTTTGATGCAGTCCAGTAGTGTCTGTTTTATATCGGTTTTTAAATTCCTTGATAGGTCCAAGTTTGCTTTGGCTTTAAGCATCAATGCTCTAGCTTCTGCCACCGGTGTTCTCGTTTCAGCAGATGGTTTTGTTTTAGCAGGTGATTTGGACTTGGCTTCGAATTCACTGATGCTTTTCCGCACCGAGTCTGGTGTATTTTTGGAAGGTCCAGCCTTCAATTCTTCGGCTAAATCCGATGGTGTCAATGTATAGGCTTTCGGCGAGCGAATTGTTGCCATTTTTGTTTCGTCTAGGTGCGTAGGTACTATACTCCCAAAATCTCCAGTCAAGTTCAAGAAGTAATAGATGTCTTGGTAAATAGTATGTATACGCAATAAAAGCTCAAACAAAATGCGTCACGTCTAGAACTAAAATTATATCTAAGGATCCCAAAAAAGGATGCAGTCACTTATACTAGCAAAAACATAAAAATAAAATAAAAATAAAAATAAAATAAAAATTTTATAGGCTAATACAGAAAAGATATTCCAATAATCAAAGTTTCGTAGGTCTTTTAGTCTAATATCAGGGATTAATAAAGTATTAATGCAGTAGGTACATGCAGTAGGTCGCAATAAAGTTCCTGTAAAAAGCGGAGAATTCAGGACTTAAAAGTCTAGGATGTAGAGTCAAAAATCTTTTCTGCTCTATGTAGAGCCAAATTGGTGAGTCCAGCTAATAGCTCTCTCCGAGCCCTTTCCAAAAACCCCAAACACGGGGTAGTTATCTCAAGTGGTTCCGGAGAAAACCCGATTTTAAATTTGTGGTTTCAATCCAAGATGGCGGCTGGAATTTGGTTAAACCGCAATAACTCCGCAACCACACGTCCGAGAGACCCCGCGTTTGGACTCCACTGACCGGCCCGGTTAGCTCTACCAGATGGAATCACTTTCAGGCTGAAAAAATTTTTGCTCCTGAAATGTCCTGAAACCTAATTACAATAATAAAGATACGCGGGGCAAGGTCCCCAGAGAAAATCCCAGCTTCCTACGACTCCCCGTTCCGGAGAAAACCGAGTTGTAAAATTTTCAAAATGGCGGCGGAACTGTCAAAGTCAATATTTGACTGCCGATTTCTCCGGTTCTAGAAGTCGCAGGACGCCCGCGTTTGGGTTGGTTTTGTTCAGCCTGACCTCTACTATCAGTTGAAACCACTTTCAGGATGCTGAAAATTTTTGGCTCTAAACCGCCTGAAATTCAGGATTTAGAAAGATATGATGCCAACGACTCTAAAAGTGAAATCCGCAAAGTCCTAGGTCATTCCAGTCAAGAGATATGGCGGATCAAAGTTAACCAAGATGGCCGCCGAGCTGTCAAAACGTGGCGCAAATCGCGAATAACTCCGCAACCAAGGGCCGTAGAAACTCGCGGTTTTGGGTCTACAGGTCAGCTTGACTTTCTCTACGTCCTGAAAGCGGTTTCAGGCTGAAAAATTTTTTGTCGCTGAAATCGCCTGAAACCGGCGAGGATCTAAAGATATACACTTTTAAAGGTTAATAGTGAAAATCCCGAGCCTCTAGCATTAATAGTTCCGGAGCTATGAATTTATAAAAATAAAAACCTAAAAACCAAAATGGCGGATTTTGTCAAAAATCCTTGTTTTTGAAGATAGGAGTCCGTAGTTTGGACTTGTACAAGTTAATTGAGGTGTTGTAAACACGTCTGCGTGGTCAAATTTTGAATAATTGTATTATTTTTGGAATTATTGCATAAAATCACAAAAAATTCAATATCTCCAGAAATAAAAATGCGAAAAATACAAATGGGGTGTCAAAATTTGTGTAAAATTAACCGCTATATAACAAATAAAGAATATAAAATATTGTCATATAAAAATTTTGAAATATTTAGTAAAATGTATAGTTATGGTATTTTTGTAAATTCCTGAAAAAGTAACAATAATAAAAATTTAAAATAATAGTATCCTTGCACAACTAGCTAGCGCGCAACCAAATCCGAAGTAAAAAACTATGGTCCTGCCTAAAGATTTTCCACAAATTAAGGTCAAAGTTTCAATGTTTAATATTTAATAACAACCAAATTAAAAGTCAAAAAATTTTTTTGAAAGTACCATAATCCGTCCAGTGTCAAGGCGCACCCGGCTGCATTCAGAAAACACACCGCACGCAGCTCCTTCTAGTAGCACGTGGCCACGTGGTTTTCACGTTTTCAGGAATTCCGGCGGATTGGCTTGCTGAAAAATTCTGAAATTTTCCGCCAAGCTGCTGCTCCAGATTCCCCGCCAGGGGAAAAAAGAAAATTGTGGGGTCGTCGATTTAGTTCTCGAGTTATAAGCCTCCAAAGATTTAAAAACCTTGCAAATTTTGAGGTTATAAGGTTTTTTCACTTTTGCCAATAGGTAAACACTTGCCGCGACACGTCACTTATTTGCACAGGTGGGGCGCGTGATTGCGCAACTTTTAACACCAAAAACACTGAAATCCGTTCACAATTGCCGTTTTTATTAATTTTTTCGTACGGAGCACATGTATTTCGTGGCTTTCACGGGCGCGGTCGGGCCAGAACTGGGTTAGGTTAGGTTAGGTTAGGTTAGGTTAGGTTAGGTTAGGTTAGGTTAGGTTAGGTTAGGTTAGGTTAGGTTAGGTTAGGTTAGGTTAGGTTAGGTTAGGTTAGGTTAGGTTAGGTTAGGTTAGGTTAGGTTAGGTTAGGTTAGGTTAGGTTAGGTTAGGTTAGGTTAGGTTAGGTTAGGTTAGGTTAGGTTAGGTTAGGTTAGGTTAGGTTAGGTTAGGTTAGGTTAGGTTAGGTTAGGTTAGGTTAGGTTAGGTTAGGTTAGGTTAGGTTAGGTTAGGTTAGGTTAGGTTAGGTTAGGTTAGGTTAGGTTAGGTTAGGTTAGGTTAGGTTAGGTTAGGTTAGGTTAGGTTAGGTTAGGTTAGGTTAGGTTAGGTTAGGTTAGGTTAGGTTAGGTTAGGTTAGGTTAGGTTAGGTTAGGTTAGGTTAGGTTAGGTTAGGTTAGGTTAGGTTAGGTTAGGTTAGGTTAGGTTAGGTTAGGTTAGGTTAGGTTAGGTTAGGTTAGGTTAGGTTAGGTTAGGTTAGGTTAGGTTAGGTTAGGTTAGGTTAGGTTAGGTTAGGTTAGGTTAGGTTAGGTTAGGTTAGGTTAGGTTAGGTTAGGTTAGGTTAGGTTAGGTTAGGTTAGGTTAGGTTAGGTTAGGTTAGGTTAGGTTAGGTTAGGTTAGGTTAGGTTAGGTTAGGTTAGGTTAGGTTAGGTTAGGTTAGGTTAGGTTAGGTTAGGTTAGGTTAGGTTAGGTTAGGTTAGGTTAGGTTAGGTTAGGTTAGGTTAGGTTAGGTTAGGTTAGGTTAGGTTAGGTTAGGTTAGGTTAGGTTAGGTTAGGTTAGGTTAGGTTAGGTTAGGTTAGGTTAGGTTAGGTTAGGTTAGGTTAGGTTAGGTTAGGTTAGGTTAGGTTAGGTTAGGTTAGGTTAGGTTAGGTTAGGTTAGGTTAGGTTAGGTTAGGTTAGGTTAGGTTAGGTTAGGTTAGGTTAGGTTTTTTTTTTTTTTTTTTATATGTGGGTACAACAGTTTTTCCTTTGTCATGGGACAAAGACTTTTTCTGCCATACTCGGACTTGTCTTTTTTTTTTTTTTTTTTTTTTCGTCCATACTCTATAAGAGGGGTAGAGGGCTCCGGGTTTTCGTTCGGGAGCCCTGCCACAGACTAATTCTAATTTCCTTATTTCTAGTTCATGCTAGACAAATTTTATTAAAGTATTGTTAGCTTACATTTTTCTTAGAACTATGTTATTGAACTTTTACTTTCTTTATTTTATTATCTTATATTAATTATATGTAAATAGTATGCTTACTTATAATATTTATTACAGTTTTTTGCTTTGTGCTTACAATTTTAACAGACTGTTAATTTTAGTCGATGCAATGATTTTATATTCCTAGGAATATAATTATTGCATGCATTTCTTACCATAGTATTTATATTTCATAATTTTATTACATTTTTATTTCAGGTTTTTTTATTGTTGTTTTAACCTTGGAAAATTTCTCAGAATTTTCCAGTGCGGTTTCTATATTGTTTTGTTTCTTAATTTAACTTTAGTTGCTACATATTCACAAAATTCTATAAAAGCTTTTCTTGACTCCTTATTCACAATCATTGTTTGCAATGTATCTACTTTGATTAACTGTTGTGTTCGTTGTTCCAGATCAAAACGAGCTCTACTAAAAGTGGGGCATTCAACTAGAATGTGCGTTACTGATTCCTCCACGGCGGGGTCGCAGACGCATCCGGGGCTATTTTTACATTTAAATTTATGTAAGTATTGAGCGAATCCTCCATGTCCAGTCAGAATCTGTACCAGCGTTGGGGTCAGGGTTATTTTCCGTATCACTTGATATGCTGTTTCTATGTCCGGGAAAAATAATTTCGTCGTTGACGCGGTTTCGCCATTTCTGTACCGATCGTTCCATATCTGGGCTGTTTCTTTTCTTATTTCCCTTTTTATAAATGATATCGGGCACTTATCATAGTTCGCCTTGGTTTTAATGAACTTTGCGGCCTCTTTTGCCAGCTGGTCCGCCCTTTCGTTCCCCTCGATACCAACGTGAGCCTTGATCCAGAAGAGTCGCATCTGTACGCCTTTCGATTTCAGCTCTTCAAGATTGTTCTTGATGTCGTGCACCAGTGGGTTAAATGACTCCCTATTCTTTAATAGCTCTAGCGATGATCGCGAATCGCTGAAGACATTCACAGACGCAGCCGATTTACTTTTTAATGCTACTGCTGTTGCTTGCTTAAGAGCGTACATTTCTGCCTGAAAGACAGAGCAATACGATTCTAATTTGAATTTTTTGCTCTGTATTTCTCTTCCGTTTTCCCAGCAAGACAGCGCGGCTCCCACCTTGCCTTCTATCTTGCTGCCGTCTGTGAATATCATCATCCCTTCTATGTTGTGTTCTTCTATTTCAGTATCGCTTAAAGCATTTAGGCATGTGAAGGTCACTTCCACTTGTTTAGCTGGATGCACGGCTTTCAGAAAGCAGACGCGTGTCTCTACTTCCCTATCCTTGAGTATATCTTGCGGTTTTCCACGTTTGGCTTCATAGAGTCGCGCGGACTCTTGCACTCTCAGGTCTAACGGGAGCAAACCAGCCAAGGTGAGGGCCGCATGTAGTGAAACCGTGCGGTAACTTTTACAGATTTTTTGGGCGAAGCTTCTCTGAACCGTGTACAGTTGCTTCTGCACTGTGAGTTTCTCCGCCGCGGGTGCCCATATGCTCGCAGCATAGAGGATGATTGGCTCTATGACAGCAACGTAAAGGATGATTGGCTCTATGACAGCAACGTAAATTGTTCTGATGATTTCGGCGCCCAGACCCCAATTTATTTTAGCCGATCTTGCCAAGGGCTTGTAGATGTTCAAGGCTTTTTTGCATATATATTTAACGTGATCGTTGAAGGTCAATTTCCTGTCTATATAGACTCCAAGGAGTTTTATTTCTTCAACGAATTGTATGGGCTCATTTCCCATGCGTATGACTGGGGTGTCGTACTTGAGTTTCTTGGTTACGATCATGGCGTTTGTCTTCTGCGGAGCAAATTTTAATTTATTGCTAATACCCCAGTCATACACACGCTGAAGAACCCTCGTTGCCTTGGTTCCTATTTCAAGAGCTGTTTGCGCCGAAAACACCAGAACAATGTCGTCCGCAAAGGCCTGTATATGTACCCCTTCCCTTTCTACCTCATTCAAGACAGGGTCCAACAGGAGGTTCCAGAACGTGGGGCCCCCTATTGAGCCCTGCACACAACCTTTCGTTGTCGCTGTGGTGAAATACTTTCCAGCATATCGAACTCGCACGGATCTGTCTGTCAGGTAGCTTTTCACTAGGTTCCTCAGATTGAGGGGGCACTTCTTATCAATCAGGCGGCACCTCACTGCAGGCCACCACGCGCTATCAAAAGCTCCCTCTATGTCCAGACTAACAACAACGTTCAGAAGCTTTTTCTGTTGTTTTTCCTTCAGATGCTGAACTAGGTCGTACAGGGAGTCTTCTGTGCTGCGCTGTGGTACAAACCCGTATTGTCTTGGATTCATTTTAGGCAGTACATGCCAGCGGATCCGCCTGATTAACATTTTTTCGAGGATTTTTCCGAGAACTGAAAGGAGACCGATGGGTCTGTATGACTTGGGTTGAGTATAGTCCGTTTTACCAGGTTTTCTCAGAACCAATACTTCGGCCTCCTTCCAGCGTCTCGGAAAGTGTGAGAGCTGCAGACATTTATTAAGAATTGCTAGAAATAACAAATCGTCCGTTACAATAGCTGCGGCACAGATATCCGACGTAAATCCATCAGATCCGGGAGCTTTTCGGGGGTTGAAACTATTTACTGCATGAAACAGTTCTTCCTTCGTAAAAGGAGGATCATTTTCCCCTTCCTGATTTGCTCTTTCTGCTCTAGCGCGTGTTTCCTTATGTTCAGAGTTGTCATTATCTGTCGAATCCTCGGGGAAAAACGTCTGAGCCATTAGTTTAACAGAGTCTTCCGGATCGAGCGTGCAGCCGTTTTTGACTAAGGCTTGATCTTCGTACCTCTTGGACGTTTTTCTTACGACTCTATAAATTCCGTCCCACAAACTCTCACGTTCCTGGGTACTACAAAATTTCTTCCAGCTCTCTGTCTGCGCCTGGGCTGCCTCTGTCTCATAACTTTTCTTCGCTTCAAGATACGCATCTATTACATATTGCTTCCGTCGCGGTGCTGCATTGCGTATCCTTCTCTTTTTCACCGTCATTTCCTTCTTTAGCTCACCCAATTTTTCTGACCACCACGGTAGTTTAAATTTTGTTTTCGATCTGAGTTTAGGTATGGTTTCTTCGCAAGTTTTTTCAATACAATCTATATATTTATTTATAATGTCGTCTAATTCCTTACAATCTGTTAACTTTTCTACCTTTTCTTCTGATAAATTATTCTGTACTAGTTTTTCTTGAAATATTTTCCTAAATTCCGTCCAATCAGCTTTCTTCGTATAATATTTCCTGGTTGTTGTTTTCGGTTGCTCTATCGCGGGTTTTTTAAGTCTGATTGAGAAAGTTATGGCATTATGATCAGAACTGGTTAATTCCTCGTCAACTTGCCAATCCTGAATGCGAGAAAGAAGCCCTTGGCTGCACGCTGTAACGTCGACATTGCTTTGGCAGACATTTCCATTTCTGATGACGTAAAATGTCGGTTTAGTGCCTTCATTTAAGATATGCAGCTCCATTTCCTCTAAGGTGCCTAGCAGTGCCTCGCCCCGATGATCCACCGTCGAGCTGCCCCACCAAGTATTCCATGCGTTTCCGTCTCCTCCAATTATGATGTGGTCCGTCGCTAGCTCTTCTTTGATTTTTTTGATCGTTTCTAGGTAAGGCTCTATAGGTTGGGTATCCTCGAAATATATTGACATGACTCCGAGCGTCCACGCACTAGTTTTTAATATCGCCACAGCTATATTTTCTGTGGTAAGCGTAGGTTTGTCGAGAATTTGCACTTTCTCGTCAAAAACTACTATAGCAGATTTTACTGGCTTGGTTCGATTTGTGGTGCGCTGGACAACCCGGAATCCCATAGCTTGTGTCATTTCTTCTTCGGACCCCACATACGGTTCTTGCACGAGAGCGAAACAGGCCTTCCTATTTTGGGACTCTAGTAGGAGTTCCTTGGTTGCGAGCTTTTTCCTTTGCAGGTTAGCTTGTATGACCCTGACATTGTAGATGCTCGACATGTCTGTGTCCCCTATGTTACTGGTGTTCTCCATTGCGCCCTTAGCAGTATGCTACTCGGGATCTTGCAAGCACATCCCACTTTCTGCGGACCGGACAACGCTCGTCGAAGCTGTTATGATCAGTGTGCTGCAATTTTGCATTTGTACAGTTCCGGCATCTCGGCGGCTCCCCGGTCAGCCTCTCCGGGCACGAGTCGCGCAGGTGAGGCCCAGCACAGTGGCTGCAGAGATCTACTGTCTGTTTGCATATTTTGCGCCCGTGTCCGTACTCAAGGCAGCGCGAACACTGCACCAGTGGCGTTTGATCTCTCACTGTCACCCTCTGCAGATCTATATGGAGCTTACCTATTGCTGTCATTTTTTGCCACACTTTAGGCGAGACCTGCATCACCACATGATTCTCGTGTGGGTTCCGAGTTCTCTTTCTGTATTTAATTTCAGCTCTGAACTCTTCCGAAGGCACGTCCCCCAAAATATGGGCGTTCTGCGAAGTAAGGGCCGTAATAATATCATCGTCCGTATTATAGGACAAGACATTACACACCATTACAAGTGGATCTCTATTTATTGCTTTGTCAACTTTTAGACTATCCATCGTGCTTTCCAGTATGTCAGCGACTTTGGTGATATCTTCCTTCTTTTCGCAACTTACTACTACCTTTTGATCTCTTGCCTTTCGAACTCTATCTACTCTTACTCCACTCGTTTTCGCATTTACTGCTCCTCTTATTTTCCTTAATACGTCGTCACTCGTTTCGGAGTCATCTTTCGAGGACACGATGATTGAGTGTATTTCTGGTCGTGGTGGTGACTTTTTCTCGGTTTTGTTTACGATGCCTGCAGCTAGTACGTCCGCATAAGATGTTACCGTTTTCTGTACAACCTCTGTCGCTTTGTCCATGGCAGTTTTATTCTCCCTCAGATTGGTATCAAAGTCCTCTACCCTTTGGTAGATAGTCCGAGTCTTCTGAAGTACCTCTTGTACTGGCGCTCTAACGTCTGTTTCGCGGACAACTTCTCGAAGCATTTCTTTTGTTCTCTCCGTGTCAATGGCTTGAGGCTGTCTGGTTTCAGACAGTCGGTCAATTTCTACCCGTAGCTCCTTGATTACAGCCGTGAGCGCCGTATAATCAACAATTTCTCTTACTGATCCCTCTGGTATTCCTGTCCTTTCTTCCATCGCCTTGGTAAGTTTTTCATTGTGTTCTTTTTCTTGTTTGAGTAGAGCATTTGCATGCTCAGTCCTAATTTTTTCCAGTTGCACTTGTAGAGTTTGTCTGGATTCGCTAAGGCGTAAAGTGATCTCATACATCCCGGCTAGATTATTTAACACCGTTTCTTTTATTGAAGTTCGTATATTACCTGATTGCTCCATTTGTTGTTTTGCCTCCTGATAAAGTTTGTTAGCCTTTGCTGACAGACTAGCCAGGTTGCCAGTCGGAGTGCCTGCACTCGATTTCGGCGAACTATTCTTTTGGGTCATTCCGATGTCAGAGCTTTGAGATTCGCTATTGCCTACCTGTGCGGCCGTCGACCCCGCCGAGGAGGCAACAGTCGCTTTTGGTTTCCCTGTTCCCAATGTAAATTTCGAACTCATTTTTCCGAAACAACGGACACAGAACACAGAGGGGAGAAGATCTGTTAAAAGTGTATAAAAAATTAACAATAACAATGACTAACTGAATACAGCTAGAAATCCGTAAATTAAACAGAAGTAAAACAAAATAAAAAATATGAAAACGGCACGACTCTGCCTTTGAAGAGACAGTTACCGGTAATATAAACTGGAAAAAGTCAACAATAATAATTTGAATTTTAATAGACTTTTGGTCCTATCAGTAATAAATCAGTCAGTTCCAAGACTCTACTATCGTAGAGTCGGTCTGATATGCCAACCGGTAGCAAGTCTAACTTATAATCTAACTTGATCTAGGTTACAGATACTTCTTTATACTACAAAACACAAAATATACGCTGTTATTACAGCAAAAACACTTTTTATTTTTATTTTTATTTTTACCCTTTATAGAGTCGTTGAATTAACTTACAGTTAATGTAAGGGGTCCTACCTGGTCTCCAGAGTCTAAAATCGTACTAAAATTAGGTTAGGTTAGGGTTACTTTCGACTCTACCAACGAAAACCAGGAAAGACTCTACCTAGAGCCGTCAAAAGTACATAAATCGAAGGATCTGTCAGAGCCCTTGTGTATGCCGAAAACCGCGTTCGAATCGGGCTAACGGTTCCAGAGATATCCCAACTTAAAGATTTCCAAGATGGCGGACAAAATGGCTGCCGAAAATTTAAAATTGGGATATCTCCGCCAATTTTCGAGATACAGCCACGCGGTTTTCACTGCGGTATTGTCCTATATGATCCCCAGCCTTTTGTGGTCTTAGATTGTCAAGATTTTGGAAAACTCTATATAGAGTTCCTAGTCATAAATTTGGCTAGATAGAGTCCTGGGCTAGTCAACGCTGAAAACCGCGTCGCGATCCGATCACCGGACGCCGAGTTATAAAGCTTTTAAAATTTTCAAAATGGCGGCCGAAACGTCAAAAGAGAACTTTCAACCGCCGTATCTCAGTCAATTTTCGTCGTAGAAACTAGTGCTTGGGCTCGTTTAAATCGGCTTTGCCCAATCTATAAGATAAGCTTGATTTCAGCGCTGAAAATTTTCAGGCCTCGGATCCTGAAATTTTTTCCTGAATAGTGTAGATGAAGCCAAGAGGAACTCAATACCGAAAACCAAAATTTTCTACGACCAACGGTTTGCCCGTAGTAAATGCCTGAAGTTTTTCAAAATGGCCGCCGAGCTGTCAAAACCCGGCGGGAAATCGTTAGGTTAGGTTAGGTTAGGTTAGGTTAGGTTAGGTTAGGTTAGGTTAGGTTAGGTTAGGTTAGGTTAGGTTAGGTTAGGTTAGGTTAGGTTAGGTTAGGTTAGGTTAGGTTAGGTTAGGTTAGGTTAGGTTAGGTTAGGTTAGGTTAGGTTAGGTTAGGTTAGGTTAGGTTAGGTTAGGTTAGGTTAGGTTAGGTTAGGTTAGGTTAGGTTAGGTTAGGTTAGGTTAGGTTAGGTTAGGTTAGGTTAGGTTAGGTTAGGTTAGGTTAGGTTAGGTTAGGTTAGGTTAGGTTAGGTTAGGTTAGGTTAGGTTAGGTTAGGTTAGGTTAGGTTAGGTTAGGTTAGGTTAGGTTAGGTTAGGTTAGGTTAGGTTAGGTTAGGTTAGGTTAGGTTAGGTTAGGTTAGGTTAGGTTAGGTTAGGTTAGGTTAGGTTAGGTTAGGTTAGGTTAGGTTAGGTTAGGTTAGGTTAGGTTAGGTTAGGTTAGGTTAGGTTAGGTTAGGTTAGGTTAGGTTAGGTTAGGTTAGGTTAGGTTAGGTTAGGTTTTTTTTTTTTTTTTTTTTTTGTATTAATCAAAATTACCCCTGACATGGAGGGTCAAGGACTTTTTTCATCTTGTCTTCTTGATAACCATTTGTAGTATAACTTTTGATTATTTAGATTTTAGAACAATGTTTTTGTAGCAGACAGAATTTCTATTTATTTTTCTAATAAAATTTGCCAAATTTACATACTAAACATTTTATATTCTCTATATACCACAGTATATATACAATATATATATGATAGCATCGTATTTATTAATTATTTGATTTTTGCTTTTAAGTTATACTATTTTATATATATTTATCTATATTCACTATATCCAATATACATTATAGCTTACTTTTTTCGTTTTTATTGTTTTTTATAACTTTTGTTGCTAAAGTTTTGCAGTATTCTAGGAATCTGCTACGCACATCTTTATTTGCTACGATTGAATGTATATTCCTTGTATTGATAGCTTGTAGAGTTTCCAATTCAAGATCTATTCTTTCTTTTCCATATATAGGACATTCTGTTAGGACATGTATAATACTTTCCGCAGCTTCTGGATCACAGGCACATGCTGGGCTCTCCTTGCACTTAAATCGATTTAAGTACTCGGAGAACCCACCATGGCCTGTCATTACTTGTACGATTATAGGGTCCAGTTGAATTTTCTTTATAATTGCGAAAGCTGAGACCACGTCGGGGAAAAACACCTTTGTAGTAGCAGCAGTATCCTCAGAGACATATCGTTTGTTCCATTCGCCAATCGAGTCCAGACGTATCTGTCGCTTGGCGAATGAGACTGGGCACTGATCATACTGTGGCCTTATCTTGAGTTTGAGTGCAGCAGATTTTGCGAGTTCATCGGCTCGTTCGTTTCCCTCCAATCCTACATGAGCTTTGATCCAAAATAATTTGATGTTTTTATTTCGGTTTTTGCCATCATTTAGATTTGATCTTATTTTTACTGCAAGAGGGTGGAGGGAAGCCCCATTTGCTACGGTCTCTAACGCTGACCTAGAATCGCAAAATATGCTGCATTCATCTCCTGCGCTTTCAAGAGCCATCTCCGTGGCCCCCAGCAGAGCAAGCAGTTCCGCCTGATAGACAGTGCAGAAACTCTCCAGTTTGTATCTCTTGGTTCGGGTTTCCACGGCTCCATCCCACAGAGATAGAGCCGCACCAACCTTCCCCTCAATTTTGCTACCGTCGGTAAAAATTCGCACCTGACTGGTTGTGTGCTGGAGCATTTCTGCATCGTCCGTCACGGTTCCTATCTGTATTTCTACTTGCTCCGCCGGGTGCGGGGCGTCAGTAAATCGGACTGGTTTTTCAACTTCCCTGTCTCCTATCACTCGTTGAGAATAACCCTTTTTAATTTCGTATAAGCTGGCTGCTTCTCTGATCCTCAGGTCCAGAGGAAGCAACCTAGCGAGAACTAGGGCCGAATTCAGCGAGACAGTTCGGTACGCTTTTACGATCTTCTGAGCGAAGCCGCGTTGCACCGTATTCAGGTGATTACGGATTCCGATTTTGTGCGTCGATGACGCCCATGAGCTAGCCGCGTACATTATAACTGGCTCTACCACCGCCGTGTATATGGTTCTGATTATCTCCGGTTCCAGGCCCCAACTTATCTTTGCTGCAGTCGACAGCTGCTTGTACAGGTTCAATGCCTTGCGGCACACATTGGTCGCATGGGCATTGAACGTCAGCTTGTCGTCTACAGTGAGGCCGAGTATCTTCATTTCCCTGGACAGTCCGACGGGCTGCCCGCACATGCTCAGCAGTGGTGAGTCGTATTTTAATTTGTTCGTGATAACCATTGCCTTGGTTTTGTGAGGCGCGAATCTAAGTTTATTTACAACTCCCCACTGCTGAACGTGCGCTAGCGCACCGTTGGCCCGTCGCTGGACTTCCAGTGCCGTGTCCCCGGAGAAAATCAGAACCACATCATCAGCAAAAGCCTGGCAGTAGTGTCCTCGCGCAGTGAGCTCCTTCAAGAGTGGATCTAAAAGCAGGTTCCAATAAGTTGGTCCCCCGATAGAGCCCTGTACACACCCTTTTGTGGTATTCCTGATACACTCTGCCCCCGCATACCGAACACGCACCCTTCTGTCGGCAAGATAATTGTCCACCATCCGTCGAAGATTTCTCGGGCATCGAGTCTCCGCCAATCTGCATTTGATGGCAGGCCACCATGCGCTGTCGAAGGCTCCCTCTATATCAAGTGAGACCACGGTGATGAGCTTCTTAGCATTGAGTTTTTCTCGAATGTGCTGCATCATAACATAGAGGGAGTCTTCGGTGCTGCGCTGTGGTGTAAACCCGAACTGTCGACTGCTCATTTCCGGTAGGATATGCCATCTGATCCTTCTTATGAGCATTTTCTCGAGAATCTTCCCGAACAATGGTAAGAGTCCGATTGGTCTATATGATTTTGGGTGCGTGTATGTATCTTTTCCTGGTTTAGGAAGCACAACCACCGCGGCTTCCTTCCATATTTTGGGGAAGTAGTGCAGGCTGAGGCATTTGTTCAGGAGGCACAGGAACAGATCGGGACTATGCGTAATGGCCGCACAGCATATATCAGCCGTGAAGCCGTCGGCGCCCGGAGCCTTCTTCGGATTAAAGCTTGAAGCTGCCCACTTGAGTTCCTCAGCGGTAAATGGCGGATCGCATGGTTCACCATGTGGTCCTCTGTTTGCCTCATTTGCTTTTTTTTTGCCTCATTTGCTTTTTTGCGTGTCTCCTTGTGGACAGCTTCATCCTCATCCGTTTTATCTTCCGGATAGAAAGTCTCCGCCAACAGCTCCGCCGACTCTTCTGATCCAAGGACTTTGCCATTTTTCACCAATGGGACATCCTCTCTCCTGATTGCTGTACGGCCTATCACCCTATATATGCCGTCCCACATGCTCTCCCGGTCTTGTTTACCGCAGAACTGTTTCCAGCTATCGATGCGGGCCTTTTTTGCCTCCATCATGTACCTGCTCTTGGCTTCAGTGTACTGCTGCACCACCATATCTCGGCGGACAGGCGCTGAGTTGGAGATCCTTCTTTTCATTTTTGTGACCTCTTTTTTGAGTTGACTTAGCTCTTCAGTCCACCAAGACAATCCTACTCTAGTTTTCTTTTTTATTTCAGGTATGGCGTCATCACATGCTTGCTTAACTGAGTTGGAATATCTTTCTGCAAATTTTTCCAGGCCTACCGTATTTGTTATTTTATTTATTTCATCCACGCAAACTCCCTCTCTTGTCCAAATTTCATCCAACTTCGTTCGAAACTGATGCCAATTTGCCTTTTTGGTATTATAGGTTCTAGTTTGTCTTTTTATTGCGATCCCCTCAGACTGTTCACACTCCACCATCCTTGGCATTTACTGCTTTCTTTATTCTTTCCAGGACCTCATCTCCTGTATCTGTGTCGTTTTTGGAGGTTATGATCACAGAGTGCATAGTAGTGGGTGCATGGGTCAGCTTTTTAGGTGTTCCAGCCGTGATGCTTGCGTAGCTCCTTTTTTCTTCTTTCTACATCTCTCTATGGTCTTTCATTTCCGCTATTAACTTATTCATCTCTTCCCTACTTTCCTGTAAAAGTTTACTATGTTCTTCTATTTTTTCCGTAAGTTTCAACTCACTTTCTTTCACTGTTTCGCTACTGCTAGTTTCATGCATCTCTTTTGTTTCCTTTACAGGTTTCTTGGACTCTACGTATCTTGCTTCGGATTTCTTCACTATCTCATAAATGTCCTTCAGGCATTCAATGACCTTCTTCTTTATTATAGTTTTTATATTGCCCGAATTGTCCATATGGCCCATCGCCGTAGTCATCAGGTATCTTGCCTCTTCGACAAGTGTTTTCTTCTTCTTCTCTTTCTCAACTGTAATTGTCTTATTTAGTGCTCTCTGAGAGCTTGTCAAATCCCTATTTTCCTTCTCCACTTCGCTGAAGCTCCTCCGAGCCTGTTCAAAAGCGGAGGGTCCAGCATTGTTGGTCTGATTGTTTTGATTTTCAGCTGATGTCTCCATTTCAGGCGATGGTGGTGATCTCAGAGAAAGCTGTTTGTCTGTCCTCGGTGTGTGAAACATCTCAGGACGTCAGGGGTAAATGTCAAAATTAATCCTAATACTAATAAAAGGTTTGTAAAAGTTATATAAACAATAAAATAAAATAAAAATAAATTAATAAAATAATTAATAATTGTCAATATTTAATGAACTTATAATTTTTTTTAAATTAGGGTTAAAAGACTAGAAGTAACTTTCCTCTTAGGAAGTAGTCAAAATTCCAAATTAAACCTCGAGAATGCTAAAAAAGCAAAAGTTTCAAAAAGAAAATCACGCGAGGTGATATACCAATGCTTCACAAGGGTGGGTTGGGCGGGGCAATTTTTCGTTTTTCAGGTGCCGGATCACGGCGTGCGACACGTCGTTGGATGCGGCTTGCGACGCTGGACACGATGGTAAGTATTTTCAGGGTAGCGGTAATAGAAAAATTTTTGGTAATTTAGAAAAAACCCTGAAAAATGGGTGTTTTTGAAAAAGTCAATATGGCGGATGGCGCGCAAGCGCGTCGTCACGCAGTCAGGATGTGAAGAACAATGCACCAGGCTATTGAGAATTTAAATCACGCGAATCGGTTAAGCCGATCGCGAGTTATGCAAATTTGAAATTTAACAATGTATGAAAAAACAGAAATTTCGCTAAAAACTGAAAAATTCGCGCAAGATCGCTCCAAAAAGTGCACAGCACACTCGGGTAAAATTAAACACGCAGGAAAAACAAAAAAGTCCGATCAAAATATCAATATTTTCAGTCGAGATATAGTTAGTTTTAAAAATGTCGAGGTTGACCAGGTAGCCTCGGTCGGTAGGTATTCTATAGAATTATGTTTTAATTTGAAATTTTTCGCTTTTCAGGTGCCGGATCACGGCGTGCGACACGTCGTTGGATGCGGCTTGCGACGCTGGACACGATGGTAAGTATTTTCAGGGTAGCGGTAATAGAAAAATTTTTGGTAATTTAGAAAAAACCCTGAAAAATGGGTGTTTTTGAAAAAGTCAATATGGCGGATGGCGCGCAAGCGCGTCGTCACGCAGTCAGGATGTGAAGAACAATGCACCAGGCTATTGAGAATTTAAATCACGCGAATCGGTTAAGCCGATCGCGAGTTATGCAAATTTGAAATTTAACAATGTATGAAAAAACAGAAATTTCGCTAAAAACTGAAAAATTCGCGCAAGATCGCTCCAAAAAGTGCACAGCACACTCGGGTAAAATTAAACACGCAGGAAAAACAAAAAAGTCCGATCAAAATATCAATATTTTCAGTCGAGATATAGTTGGTTAGGTTAGGTTAGGTTAGGTTAGGTTAGGTTAGGTTAGGTTAGGTTAGGTTAGGTTAGGTTAGGTTTTTTTTTTTTTTTTTTTTTTTTTTATAAATTTAAGTTTCTCCTCCGACTTAATCGGAGACGGTTTTCGCAAACTGGTTCATTACTAGGGTTTTTGGTGAGACATTCATTTATGGTTGTAGAATTTTGTTGTTTTTACTTCTTGAGGATTTTACTGACTTAACATTTCTTTCCTTAGTTTATATTATTCTTTATTTTTCTTGAATTTTGTCGTGTTTATTTTTCTTAACATAAATTCTATATTACTTTAGGTTTATCCGAGTTTACTATATTTTTATTGTACTTTAAATTAAATCTATGCTGTCTTATTATATAATTCAATATATAATTAACAACATATTTATACATCTGTTTTATTTCTTTTTATACATCGATTTGCTATTTTTTCACAGTATTCTATAAACTTCGGTCTTTTGTTTTTGTCTTGTAATAGGTCTTTTGCGTTGTCGGCCGTTATCTTATCTTCTATCAGTTGCTCCAAATCAAACCGATCCACGTCATTCGCCGGACACTCAAACAGGATGTGCTCCAAGGACTCGTCTACACCTGGGTCGCAGATGCATGATGGGCTTTCCTTACATCTGAATCTATGCAGGTATTTGGAAAACCCACCATGACCCGTCAGTATCTGCGTTAAAATTCCGGTGAATTTTAAACTCCTAACGATTTTATATGCCTCGAGCACATCCGGCAGGAACACCTTTGTTACGGCAGCCGTGTCTCCGTCTCTATACCTGCGGTTCCATTCGTCAAGGGACTGGATTCGTATCTGTCTCTTCACGAACGAAACCGGGACGAGGTCGTAGTTCGGCTTCTTTTTTAGATGGGCCGCCTCTTTAGCTAACTGATCGGCTCGCTCATTTCCGTCGAGTCCCGCGTGGGCCTTGATCCAGAACAGGGATACTTCTCTGTTCTGGGCCAAAGCCGCCGCGATGTTTCGACGTGTTTCCAAAGCCAGGGGGTGGCGAGAGTCCAGATTCGTTATCGTCTCCAGGGCCGATCTAGAATCACTGTATATGCCAAAGCTCCCCTCGGAACGACGAAGAACAACCCTCGAGGCTTCACATATAGCTAAAAGTTCAGCTTGATAGACAGTGCAGTAGGACGAGAGTTTTAGTTTGACGGCCTTGGTTTCAGTCCCACTGTTCCATAAGGACAGTGCTGCCCCAACCAGACCGTCAATTTTACTCCCGTCTGTGAAGATTCGTACTGCTTGTGTGTTATGGCTCTCCACTTCTTCTCTGTCTACCAGGCTTGTGAACTCGAGTTTCACTTGTTCCGCAGGGTGAGGGGCTTCGGCATACACAGTCATTTGTTCTATATCCCTGTCTCCCAGGGCCGACCATTGTTTCCCCTTTTTTGTCTCGTATAGAGCTGCCGCTTCCTGGATACGCAAGTCAAGTGGCAGTAATCCGGAAAGCAGCAGTGCGGAGCTCAGGGAAACTGTTCGGTATGCCCTCGTGAGTTTCTGGGCAAAACTTCTCTGGACAGCGTACAAGTGTTTTTGGACACAGATCTTTTTTGTCGCCGACGACCAGGCGCCCGCCGCATACATAATAAGTGGCTCCACCGTGGCCGTATAGATTACCCGAATGACTTCCGGGTGGAGACCCCAGCTGATCCTCGCGGCCTTGGCGAGCTGCTTGTAGACGTTCAACGCCTTTTTGCAGACGTATGCTACATGGGCGTTGAACGTAAGCCCCTGGTCTATAACGAGCCCCAACAGTTTTATTTCCTTAGACATGCCAATGTCAACCCCACCCATAGTCAGGAGCGGAGTGTCGTACTTCAGTTTATTCGTAAGTAACATTGCTTTGGTTTTTTGCGGACCGAAATTCAGTTTGTTACTGACACCCCACTCCCGAACATAGGCGAGGGTGGCATTGACCTGTCTCTGCACCTCTGCAGCCGCATTCCCGTCGAACAGCAGGACGACGTCATCCGCGAAGGCTTGACAATACACGCTCCGCTCCTCAAGCCCCTTTAAGAGCGGGTCCAAGAGGAGGTTCCACAACAGAGGTCCACCAATAGATCCCTGCACGCATCCCTTGGTTGTGGCCTTTGTAAACTCCTCGCCCCCGTATCTCACACTGACCCGCCTGTCCTGTAGGTAGCCGTCTAGCATTCTTCGAATGTTCACCGGACATCCTTCTTCCGCCAGTCTGACTTTGATTGCCGGCCACCAAGCGTTATCGAAGGCTCCCTCTATGTCCAAGGACACCATGACTATAAGTTTTTTAGCTTCCAGCTTATAACGTATTCGGTTAACCAGGTCATAGAGGGAGTCTTCGGTACTTTTTTGTGGCATGAAGCCGTACTGGCGGTTACTGATCTTCGGGAGCAGGTGCCATTTAATTCTTCCCACTAGCAGCTTTTCCAAGATCTTTCCCAGCACCGGAAGGAGGCCAATCGGTCTGTATGACTTGATACTCCTGTAGTCTTCCTTTCCGGGTTTTCTCAGGATTACCACTGTGGCCTCCTTCCAGATAGCGGGAAAATAGTTGAGTGCCAGGCATTTGTTGGCCAGTGCCAGAAACAGGTGCGGATTGCTGGATATCACCTGGGCACAGATATCAGCCGTGAAGCCGTCTGCACCCGGGGCCTTTTTGGGATTAAAACTTCTTAAAGCTGCCATGAGCTCGACCATGGTGAATGGAGGATCATGTTTCTCAGGATGCTCCTTATCATTCACATGTTTCGCTCTTTCCCTGATGCGTGCATGGTCCACGTTGTCCTCAACAGGTAGATCCTCCGGGTAAAAAGCCTCCGCCAAGATCTTGGCGGAGTCTTGTAGGTCAACCTCACGTCCATCTTTTACGAGGGGCAAGTCTTCCGACCGTTTCGACGTTTTACCTATCACCCGGTAGATCCCCTCCCAGACCCCCTCCCTGTCCTGTCTCTCGCAAAAGTTTTTCCAGCTAGATATCTGTGCTGTTTGTGCTGCATGTTCATATGTTTTCTTTGCTTCCAGGTACTCCTCGACGACGGCTGCTCTACGGACCGGTGCTGCACATCTGATACGGCGCTTCTTGGTGACGACATCCCTCTTCAGCTGGGAGAGTTCCTCGGACCACCACGGCGAGACCAGGGTTTCCTTGGATTTCTTCTTAGGTAACGTATCATCGCATACTTTTTGGATTACGTCTGAATACCCCTTAACGAATTTTTCCAATTCCTCCCTGGTCTGGATCCTCTCCGCTGCGGTACTAGCGAAGCCCCTTTCTTCCATTAACTGGTTTAATTTCTCACGAAACTGTTCCCAGTTTGCCTTTTTTGTATTGTATCGGCGTGTCGTCCGCTCTACACTGGGGCCTTTTGATTTCACTAGCCTGATCTCGAAGAGGATCCCATTGTGATCCGAGCTTGTGATGTCGTCAGCCACTCTCCAGTTTTCCACCAGATGCAACAACCCCATGGAACACGCTGTTACGTCGACGTGGCTCGCATACGTCTTGCCTCCTCTGACAGTGCAAAAAGTTGGAGTGTCCCCGATATTTAGCACCTGAAGGCCCATTTCTTCCAGGGCCGCAGCAGCCGCCTCTCCCCTGTGATCTATAATATTGCTGCCCCACCAAATATTTTTAGCGTTTGAGTCACCGCCAATCAAAATTTCTCCAGGTCCAAATGCTTTCTCAATGTTTTTAAGTTGCTCCAGATACGGTTCTATAGGCTGGTCGGGTTCAAAGTAGAAGGAAACTGCTATTATCTCCCAAGCACTCGTTTTAATTTTGACCACCACGATGTTGTTGGTGGTCAGTTTCGGGCATTGGACCACGTCCATATCGTGGTCGAAGACAGCGATGGCCGCCTTAACCCTTTCCTCTTCTCTTACGTTAGTGTTTTGGAAGATTCGCGCCCCTTTATAGGATTTCATGCTACTTTTCCCACCTACGTACGGTTCCTGGAGCAACGCAAACGCAATTTTCTTTTGGCCTGCCTCAATCATTAGTTCTTCTGTGGCTAACTTTTTCCTTTGCAGGTTTGCCTGTGCCACTGGATACGACTTCCTGATTGAGGCATTGTTCTTGGTAGACTGAGTCTTTGGGGCGGCTGGATTCACAGGGGTGTTTTTGTAGCCTGGGACGCCTTTAGCAATACGCCACTGTGGTTCTTGCTAGTATGTCCCACTTCTTCCTAGGTTAGGTTAGGTTAGGTTTTTTTTTTTTTTTTTTTTTTTTTTATATAAATCTTTATGTCCTCCAACGTAATCGGAGACAGTGTTCAGTAAGAGTCAGATAACGATGCTTATTTTAGATTTCGATATTTCTTATTAATTTGATGATGATCTTCTAGCGTAAAATCTGTCGTCGAATAGTTTGTTTTTGTTTGATTTGGCCTGTTTGATCAATTGAATGCCTCTTTTATTTAATTTCATTAAAATATTTCATCTTAAGCTACTGCTTGTTACTAAAGTTTTTTTTTTTTTTTTTTTTTACTCATTATTTTTAATGCTAAACTATAATATATACAATATACTATGATAGCATACATTGCTTTATCTTGTCTTATTTCTATTGATTACTTGAGTTGTTATTTTCTCACAGTAGTTCATGAACTTATCTCTGTCTTTGGATGCCATTATTTCCTTTATCGATTCTTCTGTCAATTTAGTTTGTAACACTTGTTCGATTTCGAATCTTTCCCTAATATAAACTGGACATTCCAACAGCAAATGCGGAACCGATTCTGCTGCCACTGGATCGCATACGCATGATGGGTTCTCCTTACACTTAAAACGGTTTAAGTATTCGGAGAACCCACCATGCCCGGTTAGAATCTGTGTTCTTATATTGGATATTTCCATTTTACGGACTATCTTATACGCGGAATCCGCATCCGGTAAGAACATTTTTGTGATTGCTCCGGTTTCGCCTTTTTTGTATCTTTGATTCCACTCATCAAGCGTTGCCATTCGTATGCATCGCTTGATGTGTGAAATCGGGCACAAATCGTAGTCGGGCTTCCGTTTTGAGTATCTAGCTGCTTCTTTCGCCAAAACATCTGCTCTTTCGTTACCTTCCATCCCCGCATGTGCTTTTATCCAAAACAATTTGACAGTTTTGTTTTGGAGAGACAACGATATCAAATTCTCTCTAGCTTGGACTGCGAGGGGATGGAGGCAATTCCAGTTCTTTATTGTGAGCAGGGCCGCCATGGAATCGCTGTAGACTCCAAAACTCGAGGCTCTGTAGGTCAACATCACCGCCGTTGCCTTGCATATAGCGAGTAGCTCTGCCTGGTAGACCGTGCAGTATTGAGGGAGAGCAAGCTTGAGGGTTTTCGTTTCAGTTTCGCCGTGCCAAATAGATAAAGCGGCTCCAACCTTCCCCTCAATCTTGCTCCCATCAGTAAAAATGCGAATGTCATATTCGCTATGAGCACTTAGTAGCTCTTGGTCTACCAGACTCACTAACTCCAGCTCGACTCGCTCGGCGGGATGCGGAGCCTCCAGTGCCGACGACATCCGCTCTACGTCTCTATCCCCGAGCATCCGCTGCGGCACTCCCTTCTTTGCTTCATATAATGAAGCAGCTTCTCGCACACGGAGATCGAGGGGAAGAATTCCTGCAAGCACTAGCGCCGAGTTAAGGGAGACCGTACGGTATGCCTTGCACACCTTTTGAGCGATTCCACGTTGCACCCCCCCCAACTGCTTGATTATACCCAGCTTACTCACTGCCGGTGCCCAAACGCTTGCAGCGTACAAGATAACCGGCTCCACAGTTGCAGTATAAATTACTCGGACTACTTCCGGGTTTAGCCCCCAGCTGGTCTTGGCTGCTTTGCTGAGCTGTTTGTAGATGCCAATAGCTTTGCGGCAGACGTGGGAAACGTGCGAATTGAAAGTGAGCTTGTCGTCAATAATGACGCCAAGCAATTTCACTTCCTTCGACATTGCTATATCGACGCCGCCCATGGTCAGGTGTGGGTTGTCGTATTTAAGTTTGCGGGTTATTACCATAGCACTGGTTTTTTGCGGGGCAAATTTTAATTTGTTACGGACACCCCACACCCGAACACGCTCCAAAGCCGCGTTTGCCCGCCTCTCAATGTCGAGCGCTGTCTCTCCGTCAAAGACGAGGACCACGTCGTCCGCAAATGCCTGGCAATAGTCCTCCTTAGCGGTCAGACTCTTCAGTAGGGGATCCAGTAGGAGATTCCAAAGGATCGGACCTCCGATAGACCCTTGTACGCATCCTTTATTGGTGCCTCTCTGGTGTTCCTCGCCCGCATACCTGACATTCACCTTCCTATTGCTTAAGTAACTGTCGATGACCCTTCTCAAGTTCCACGGGCAACCCTCTTCTGCCAATCGGATCTTTATTGCTGGCCACCATGCACTGTCGAAGGCTCCCTCTATGTCCAGAGAAATCAGCGTTACGATTTTCTTCTGATCAAGTTTGCTGTTTATGTGCTTCATTAGGGTATAGAGGGAGTCCTCGGTGCTTCTTTGGGGCATGAAACCAAATTGGCGCGAGCTCATTTTCGGCATCAAGTGGAACTTGAGACGGGCCACGACCATTTTTTCAAATATTTTGCCCAGGATTGGCAACAGTCCGATAGGTCGATACGCTTTTGGCGTGGAGTAATCGCCTTTGCCTGGTTTTTTCAGGATCACCACTGTTGCCTCCTTCCATGATTCAGGGAAATGATGGTATTCCAGGCATTTATTTAACAAGGCAAGGAACATCTCTGGGTCACATTCTATGGCCCTACAGCAAATGTCAGATGTGAGGCCGTCCGATCCAGGAGCCTTTTTAGGGTTGAAAGACCCACATGCGTGTCTTAATTCCGCCATGGTGAACTGTGGGTCACAGGGACCATCTTGTTCACCACTGTTCACTTTTTCGGCTTTGGAGCGGATTTGCTGATGAAAGGCGCTGTCGCTATCTTCTTGGTCTTCCGGATAAAAAGTTTCAGCCAACAGTTTCACGGAACCTTTGGCGTCCAGCGCCTTCCCATCTCTTTCGAGTGGCAAATCCTCTTCTCTGCGCGATGTTCTGCCTATCACCCTATAAATCCCCTCCCATACCCCCTCCCTGTCCTGTCTACTGCAAAAGTCCCTCCAGCTTTGGGTTTGAGCGGCTGCTGCTTTTAATTCGTACTCTTCTTTTCTTTTCAGGTATTCTTCGACGACCCTTGCTCTACGAGATGGTGCGGCACACCTGATCCTGCGCTTCCTGACGGCGACTTCTTTCTTCAGCTCGGCGAGTTCCTCGGACCACCACGGCACGGTAAGTCTTTCTTTTTCACTCTTTTTTGGCATCGAATGTACACACGCCTCCTGGATTGCCCTCGTATAGTTGCCCAGTGCTAGGTCAATTGCTTCCTTTGTGTCAATATTTTGCATATCTGTTTTAGTCAAATTGTTTTCGGTTAGCAATTGACAGAGCTTTTCGCGAAACTTAGGCCAATCAGCTTTCTTCGTATTGTACACTCTTGTCGTTCTATTTATCTGGATGCCTTTTGATTTCAGGAGCCGAATATTAAAGGTGATGCCGTTGTGGTCCGAGCTCGTAAGGCTTTCGTCGACCCTCCAGGCTTCCGCCAGGTGCAAGAGATTTGTCGAGCACGCAGTTATATCGACAAAACTACGGTAATGTTTCCCACCTCGTATTGTATCAAAGGTCGGAGTTTCCCCTCTGTTTAAAATGTCGAAATCCAACTCACCAAGAGTTCCAGCCATCTCTTCACCCCTAAAGTCAGTGATTGGGCTACCCCACCAGGGACTCTTTGCATTCGCGTCACCAGCGATGATCCACCTGTCAGAGCCAACCTCTTCCACTATACGCTTAAGTTGATCCAAGTATGGGTCTATGGGTTGATCCGGCTCGAAATAAAATGAGATGAGCGCGATCTTCCAGGCGCCGGTTTCGATCTCTACCACCGAGATGTTGTTTGTGGAGAGTTTCGGGTACTGTTTTACTTTAAGATCTTTGTCGAAAACAGCTATGGCAGCTTTAACAGTCCCACCTCCTACACCGGCACACTGAAAGACTCGCGCTCCTCTCGGGCATACCATGACTTTTGCTCCTCCCACATATGGCTCTTGGATCAACGCTACTGCCACACCACGCTTTTCCGCTTCTATGAGAAGCTCGTTGTGGGCGAGTTTTTTGCGTTGGAGGTTGGCTTGGACGAACTTGTATTTGTGAGTGCCATGAGTGCCCTCAGCAATACGCTACTGTAGATCGGGCGACATCATCCCATCGTTTGCGTATTGAACACGAGGTGCTGAAAGCATTGTGCTCCGTGTGCTCAGATTTGGCTTTCACGCAATTTCGACAGCTCGGCGGTACACCCGAGAGCCAGTCAGCACACTCCGATCGCATGTGAGGGCCGCCACAATGGCTGCAAGAATCCACAGACTCTTTGCAGAACCTCTTGCCGTGCCCAAATCCTAGGCAGCGGGTGCATTGGACCAAAGGAGACTGATCCTCAACTCTGATGCGTTGGAGATCAATATGAACGCTTCCCGAGTCCAACACTCTCCGCCAGATGGTAGGCGAGACGCTCATTATAATGTGGCTAGTATGGGGATTTCTGGTTCTCCGTCTATACTTTATTTCAATGCGGTCTTCCCCTTCGTCGAGGTCACGAAAAACACCACGATTTTGATTCCTGAGGGCTTTTTGTAGATCTTCATCTGTATTTATGGCCAAGACATTTTTAAAGATCAAAAGTGGGTCCTTGTTTTTCATTTCCTCGACGTTGAGGTTTTCCGCACTGTTTCCCAGTCTTTCTTTCATCCTATTCCTCTCTTCTCTTGAGCTGAAACCCATTATTATTTTTCGGTCCTTTGCCTTTCGAACCTTTTCCACCCTGATCCAACCCTCCTTCGCATCAACCACCTTTCTGACTCTATCGAGAACTTCTTCTCCTGTTTCTTCCTCGTTAGTTGACGTGACTACCACCGAGTGGAGTGTGCTCCTTACGGGTGGTTTCTCACTGTGGCTGGCAGTCACTCTGGCGTATGTTGCTGCGTGGTTCATACTTTCCGTCTTATTTTCTATTGCTACCCGTAGCTCTTCGATTTTCTTATTATTCTCTGATAATAATTTCGAGTGTTCGTCGATTTTTGTCATCAGGAGTGTTGGGTCAGAGTGGACAAGGAATGCAGAGTCCGTCTCACGTATTTCTGGCTCCGCCGCAACTGTCAAGTTTTGAGCAGGCTCTGTCTTTTTAGTTTTTAGGTCTTGTTCTGCTTCCTTCACCAACTTGTAGAGTCTTTCGACTGCGTCATTTATGGCGTTCTTTATTTCTGTTTTAATGTTTCTGCTGCTGCTCAAATTTAGTTTTGCTTTATTAAGACAGGCCCTCGCTTCCGCCGTCCTATCTAATGGTTTTTTCTTAGGCGGAGATGTAACCTCCACAACCTCTACAGAGGGGCGTCGTGTTAGCGGAACTGATGCAGTATCGCTGTCCTGTGATAGGGGCGTTCGCTGTCTGACCTTGGCAGTTCCAGCCTGCTTCGTCATGGTGTTTCTCAAGATTGGCGTGGGATCCGTATTAACAGATTCCCACTCGTCTATGCTCCGTCGCAATTTATGCCCGGTGGCGGCGTTAGATGCCTTTGCAGTAGTGGAGGAACCCGGTGCAGTGTTGATGGCTTCTATTTCGCCGATACTCCGTCTCACACTGAAGGTTTGGGATAAGTCATCCCTATTTTCAGGCGAGTTTCCTACGGGTTTTGGGCTAGTAGAGCTGTTGCTTCTCGCGGCCATTGCCTTCCCCACCGGTGTTCTCAGTCCATGCATATCGAGTGAAGGGATATATTAATTAGCTTAACCGAAATACTTAACAGAAAACTGTAAACGGTATAAAACTATAACGAAGTTTCCCAATAAAGGATGTTCAAAATTTAAATTTAAGGAACGAGAGTAATAGTTGTAGAACTATAACCGTCGAAAGTCTAAACAGTCGGTAAAAGACTGAAAAGTCAAACTACAAAAAAATAATAAAATATTTTTTTTTTTTTTTTTTTATTGATGATGTCGTGTTTATCCTCCAACGTAATTGGAGACCGTGTTAACGTGAAGTTTTGTTTTCTAGTTGTTCATATCTTTGTGATTTTGAATTATTTTCTTACTTCTAGTACTTTTTTCTTTCAGATTCCTGATTTTATATTTTTTGCTACAACCATGTGTTTTCTGTTGTTTATTATTTTCTGTGTTAATTTTCTTTTTTGTTTTATGCTTATCTTCAATATAATTAATTATATTTTGTAAACATAATTTATTTACTTTGTTTTATTTCTCTTTATTACGTCTTTACAGATTTTTATGCAGTATTCCAGAAAATATTCTCTCTCTTTGCTTAACATAATTTCTTTCAGGTTTTCTAAATCTAATCTTACATTCAATTTTTGTTCTAGATCGAATCGTTGGATGGCGTATACTGGACAACTGATTAATATGTGTGGTATCGTTTCGTTCTCCGCAGGGTCGCAAATACACGAAGGGCTCTCTTTGCACTTAAAACGATGTAAATACTCTGAGAACCCACCGTGGCCTGTTAATATTTGGGTTTTGATATTGGTAATATCCATTTTTCTTACTGTTTTGTAAGCCGCCACAGCATCGGGGAGGAACATTTTTGTAATAGAGGCCGTCTTGCTTTCAATGTACCTCCGGTTCCATTCGTCAAGCGTTGCCATACGAATGCATCGCCTGACGCAGGAAACCGGACATAGGTCATAGTCTGGCGCACGTTTCGACATTTTGGCGGCCTCTTTTGCCAATTCATCCGCTCTTTCGTTGCCTTCTAATCCAGCGTGAGCTTTAATCCAAAACAAAGTAACTACTTTGTTTTGGAGAGATGCAGTTCTTATGTTATCTCTAGCTTTTAAAGCCAACGGATGAAGGCAACTGTGGTTCTTAACTGTCAAGAGGGCCGCCATTGAGTCACTATACACGCCGAACGACGATGCTCTGTGTTTTAGTATCTCCTCGGTCGCTCTACTTATAGCTAGAAGCTCAGCCTGGTACACCGTGCAGTATCTCGACAGGGCAAGTTTGAGGGTTTTTATCTCCGTTTCGCTGTTCCAAATGGATAGTGCAGCTCCAACTTTATCCTCAATCTTGCTCCCGTCGGTGAAGATACGAACTTCACGTTCGCTATGAGCATTTAATTGCTCCTGGTCAGCCAGGTTAATAAACGTCAGGTCAATGCGCTCCGCTGGATGTGGAACCTTTAATGCCGAGGCCATTCGCTCAACTTCTCTGTCCTTTAGCTCTTGTATCGGCACTCCTCTTCTAGCTTCGTATAATAACGCAGCTTCTTTGACACGGAGGTCAAGAGGTAGTATTCCTGACAATACAAGTGCCGAATTTAAGGATACAGTTCGATATGACTTGCATAGCTTCTGTACGATTCCACGTTGCACATTTTCCAACTGTCCTATAATTCCGAGCTTGCTTGCAGCTGACGCCCATACTCCGGCGGCATACAAAACAACAGGTTCTACTACTGCCACATATATAATTCTAATAATCTCTGGATGGAGACCCCAGCTTGCCCTTGCTGCCTTAGAAAGCTGTTTATGAATACCGATTGCTTTGCGACAGACGTGAGAGACATGCGAGTTGAAGGTCAACTTTTCATCAATAATGACTCCAAGCATTTTAATCTCTTTGGACATCGAAATATCTACTCCGCCCATGCTCAGACGGGGGGTGTCGAACTTAAGCTTACGAGTGATGACCATAGCGTTCGTTTTCTGAGGAGCAAATCTGAGCTTATTCCGAGCACCCCACGCCCGAACATGTTCGAGAGCAGAATTAGCCCGTCTCTGGATATCCTGTCCCGTATCGCCGTCGAAGATCAGGACCACGTCGTCTGCGAACGCTTGGCAGTAATCTTTCCTTTCTGTAAGGCTTTTTAATAAGGGGTCTAACAGGAGATTCCAAAGGACCGGGCCTCCGATGGATCCCTGGATACAGCCTTTGTTTGTGGACTTTTGGTGTTCTACTCCGGCGTACCTCACTGTGACCGTTCTGTTATTTAGATAGCTGTCTATGACCCTTCTCAAGTTTACCGGACACTTTTCCTCAGCCAGACGGACCCTTATAGCTGGCCACCATGCATTGTCGAAGGCTCCCTCTATATCCAAGGACACTAGTGTTACAATCTTCTTTTGGTTCAGCTTGTTGCGAATGTGATTTATTAGGGTATAGAGGGAGTCCTCGGTGCTTTTTTGGGGCATGAATCCGTACTGGTGAGTACTCATCCTTGGCAATAAGTGAAACTTGAGCCGGGCCACCAGCATCTTTTCAAAAATCTTGCCGAGAATGGGCAACAGTCCGATAGGTCTGTATGCTTTGGCAGAGGTGTAGTCTGTTTTCCCTGGTTTTCGAAGAATTACGACTGTTGCCTCTTTCCAAGCATCCGGAAAGTGATGGTACGTGAGGCATTTATTCAATAATGTTAAAAACACCTCTGGATTACACTCAATCGCTCTACAGCATATATCGGAGGTCAGTCCATCGGCCCCAGGGTTAGGTTAGGTTAGGTTAGGTTAGGTTAGGTTAGGTTAGGTTAGGTTAGGTTAGGTTAGGTTAGGTTTTTTTTTTTTTTTTTTTTTTTTTTTTTACAATATGACAGACTACGGAAAAATCCATCATGGACGCCTGGGAAGGGAGACCCAGACAGTGCCGGACTCTTACCGGCTAAAAAACCATAGCCTGTCATTTACAAAGTTTTCTCCGTTACAGACGGAGGTTTCTTAAAATTTTAATTATTTTAATGCAATTTTAATTTTTACCATTTTAACAAAGTAGAGATAAGCCGAGTTAAATTTACAATATAATTATACTTATTTTACTAGCAGTTATTTATAACATATTTATTTATTTATTTTCTTTTTTGTATACATCTTTTTTTTTTTTCTTTTCTTTTTTCTTCTTTTTTTTTTTTTTTTTTTTTTTTTTTTTTTCTTACTCTTTATTTGTCTTTTTTTTTTTTTTTTTTTTACTTTTCCTCTTTTTTTTATTGTTTAACACAAGTTTAATATACCACTATATTAACTGTGTTAATTTCTTAAGCTAATCCTTATTTCTATTTATTACTACTTTACATATTCTTATACAATACTCAATGAATGGAATCCTTAGATATTTATTACTCATTATATGTTTTATATTGTCCTTTGTTATTTGCGCGTCTAAAGTCATTTCAGCCTCAAATCTTAATTTTCCAAACTGTGGACATTCTATTATTAAATGTGGGACTGATTCTTCCTCCCCTGGATCACAGACGCAAGCAGGAGAACTTTTCTTCTTAAACCTGTGGAGATACTGGGAGAACCCACCATGGCCCGTGAACAGTTGAGAGTGGAACTGCGATATTTTAATGTTTTTTCTCATTTGGTAGGCTTCAGTAGCGGTTGGAAAAAATATCTTTGTTACGCTGGCTTTTGTCTCAGTCTGGTATCTTCTATCCCATTCTGCGACTGATTGTTCTCTAATGTGGCGCTTAATGAACGATAGTGGACAGTTTTCATAATCGGGCTTTGATTTTTTGCCCAAGGCTGCTTCCTTTGCCAGGTCGTCTGCTCTTTCATTCCCCACAATACCAACATGGGCCTTAACCCAGTTGAGTTCGAATGATTTATTTGCGTGTTTTAGGGTCTGCAGGTTCCTTCTGGTTTCCACTGCTAACGGATTGTTTGTATCAGAATTTTTTAGAATCTCTAGGGTGGACCTTGAGTCACTGTATAACTTGAATCTGTCATAATTGCTTTTGATGGCCATTTCTGTAGTCTTGTAAACGGCGTATAGTTCAGCCTGGAAAACGGTGCAGTAGTCAGCAAGTTTGAATTTTTTAAACTTTGTTTCGGTGTCATTATCCCACCAGGATAATGCCGCTCCAACTTTCCCTTCTATCTTACTGCCGTCAGTAAAGACATTTACTGCACCGTCTTCAAAGCTGGACCGCACATCGGCCTCGGTTTCCAAGCATTTGAAGGAATGTTCCTCTTCTTTGACTGGATGTGGTTTTTTCAGGAAACTAGCTCTCGTTTCCACGCTTCGATCCGCCAGAACCCGCTGAGGTTTCCCTCTCTTCGCTTCGTACAAGGATGCTACCTCTATAACTCTCAGGTCTAGAGGCAGCAACCCTGTCATTATCAGAGCAGAGTTCAGGGAAACCGTTCTATGTGACTTGGCAATCTTCTGAGCAAAGCCCCTTTGGACAACATCCAGCTGATTCTTTATATACAGTTTTTCTGCAGCCCTAGCCCATACGCTGGAAGCGTACAAAATGGTAGGTTCAACAACTGCAGTGTAGATTATTCTCACCACTTCCGAATTTAGCCCCCATGTGACTTTGGCCGCGCTTGTCAGTTGTTTGAATATATTAATGGCTTTTTTGCAAATGTAGGTGACGTGACTTTTAAACGTCATCTTCCGATCTATTATCAAGCCTAGCAATTTCATTTCTTCTACGAATTTGATGCCCACCCCACCCATGTGCAGCCGTGGTGTGTCAAATTTCAACTTCTTTGTTAAAAGCATAGCGTTGGTTTTATGAGCTGCAAATTTTAGTTTATTTTTGACACCCCACTGCCGCACGAATTCTAGGCTGTGGCGGGCCTCATTTTCTATTGCAAGAGCGGTTTTTCCAGAGAAGATGAGTACGACGTCATCTGCAAAAGCCTGAGTATATACATTTTTTCCGTCAAGTCCTTCCAACAGTGGGTCTAGCAACAAATTCCAGAAGGTGGGTCCAGTAATCGATCCCTGGACACAGCCCTTGGTAGTCTTCTTAGAGTGCTCAGATCCAGCATACCTGACAACAACACCACGATCCTCCAGGTAGCTTGCCACCAGTCTACGGAGGTTGAGCGGACATCGCTTTTCTGCCAGGCGACATCGAACAGCTGGCCACCAGGCGCTATCAAATGCCCCTTCGATGTCCAGGGACACGACGACCACCAAGTTCTTTTTTCTTATTTCGTCTTCAATGTGGTGTATCATATCGTACAGAGCATCCTCTGTGCTTCTTTGCGGTACGAAGCCGTATTGCCTTGGACTCATTTGCGGCAGTAGGTGGTATCTGAGTCTTCTAACCAGCATTTTTTCTAAAATTTTCCCCAAAACCGATAGTAGCCCAATCGGTCGGTATGATTTAGGGTGAGTGTAGTCGTCCTTATTTGGTTTTCGGAGGACTACCACCGTGGCTTTTTTCCATTTGCTGGGGAAATGAGACAGCTGTAAGCACTTATTGGCTATTGCAAGAAACAGTTCCTCGTCTGTGACAATGGCGGCTTCACAAATGTCTGCCGTGAAACCATCAGGGCCAGGGGCCTTCTTTGGGTTGAAGCTTTTGTATGCATAGCGAAGCTCGGCCACGTTGAAGGGCGGGTCCGACTTGTCTTCGGGCATTCTTTCCTCTGCCGTGGCTGCAGCTTCTCTAATGACTTGATGCTCGGGAATATCGGCATCTGCTTCATCATCTGGAAAGAATGTTTCGGCTAGTAACCTTGCTGATTCCTTGGGTTTTAGAGTTTTTCCATCTTTAACCATTGGCAGATCTTCATGACGTTTTTTGGTCTTAGTGATGACTCTATAAATACCGTCCCAGACGCTTTCTTTGTCTTGTTTTTGACAGAACTGTTTCCAGCTCTCTGTTTGAGCCCTGTTAGCCTCTGCCTCATATTCTACTTTCGCTTTCAGATAATCACTCACCACCCACTCTCGACGAGATGGAGCAGCGCAGCGAATTCTCCTTTTTTTGGTGTTCATGGAACGTTTCAGTCGGTCCAGTTCCTCATTCCACCACGGTAAGCATACCTTATTGATCCTTTTTATTTTTGGGATAGTATCATTGCAAGAGAGAGTTATTGCTTCAGTATAACTTTCGACTATATTTTCCAGATCTTTAATGTTATCTATCTTTTCTACATTCATCTTATTTATTTTTCTTTCAGATAAGTGAGCTTTAAATTTTTTGTTAAACTGATCCCAATTGGCCTTTTTCGTGTTAAAGATCCGCGTACTGCTTTGATTACTGTCGTTATCTTTCCCCTTTTCCATAATAAGATCGATGGATATAGCATTGTGATCCGATGAGGTCATTTCAGGGTCCACTTTCCAATGCGCCACGTTTCGCAACAGACTCTCGGAGCAGGCAGTAACGTCCACCGAGCTCTTGTATCGTTTTCCACCCCTAATAGTATCAAAGGTGGGGACGTTTCCCTGATTTAGCACGTGTAGGCCAATCTCTTCCAGCGTTCCGGATAGGGCTTTCCCTCTCTCATCCTCTCTCTCGCTCCCCCACCATAAGCTCCACGCGTTCACGTCCCCGCCTAGCATAATGTGCTTCTCTTTTGAGCTGGAGACTATAGTCCGTAGTTGGTCTAAGTAGGGCTCTATATCAGTGTGATCCTCGAAGTACAGCGACGCCACCAGAATGCTTACATTTGCAGTTGTGATTGTCGCGACTACGATGTTTTCCGTGGTAAGCATAGGACAAACGTCCACTTTCGCTGCACTATCAAAGACGACTATTGCTGACTTATTGGGTTTGTCTCCCTTCTTGGTGTTTTGGTAGACCCTTGTGCCCGGATAGGTTCGCATTTCTCCTGCAGCTCCAATGTATGGTTCTTGAACCAAGGCGTATTTTATTTTTCGACGTCCTGCTTCCAGTATAAGCTCTTCAGTGGCAAGTCTCTTCCTTTGAAGATTTACCTGTACGACACGGTACCTTTCCTCTCTGTTTGCGTCTGCTTTGTTCACTGAATCCACCTTAGCAGTACGCTACGGCTGATCTCGCTAGAGCATCCCAACGCTTACGGATAGGGCACTCCCTATCAAAGGCATTGTGCTTAGAGTCACGTTTTGCTCGGCTACAATTTTTGCACTTTGGTTCCTCGTCCAGCGCAAGGGCTGGGCACTCAGCTCTTGTATGAGGTTCACCACAGTGGCTGCACAATACGGCCGGCTCGGAGCAAAACTTTTTACCGTGGCCATAGCCGAGGCACTTTGTGCACTGTATAAGAGGGCTTTGATCCTGTACAATCACTCTCTGCAGGTCGACATGAATTCGACCCGCTGCGGTAAGTCGCTGCCATATTGATGTTGATACTCTCAGCACTATGTGATTTGCTAGTGGATTTCTAGCTTTTCTTCGGTATTTTACTTCGATGTCACCAGGCACCTCAGTCACTCCCTCGAGAATATGCCTATTTTGAGATCGGATAGCGCCCACAAGGTCATCGTCTGAGATGTAACTCATTACATCTTTTACGATGACCAGAGGATTCTTGTTAATGGTTTCCTCTATTTTAAGGTTTGCTTTAGATTCCCGTATTCTCGTAGACACTTTTTCTAACTCTTCCCGTTTTGAGCAGCTTATTACGACTGACTGGTTTTTTGCCCTTCTCAGGTGGTCAACCCTGACGCCTGTTGACTTCGCATCCACTGCGTCACGAACCTTTCCAATGACGGTGTCTGATGTATCCGCCTCATTTGACGACGACACTATGATGGAGTGTAGGTTGGTACGGGTAGACGCAGAGGTAATTGATTTCGGTGCCTGTGACTCAGTCGTAACCTGAGCGTAGGTCCTATTTGTTTGTAGACGGGACTCAATAGTTTGCATTTCTGTCCTAGTTTCCTTTATTTCTTTTGTCTGTTCTTCAATTTTTTCCTGTATATGTCTACAATTTTTTTCAATCTTGCTCGGAATCTCTACTTTAATGTCGTTTTTTATCAAATTTTTAATTTCCCTTATTTCCCTTAAGATTTCGTCACTTTTGTTCGAGCTTTCCCTGTCATCAAAATCATCCTGTGCTTCTGATAACTTCGTCTTACATCCTGCTGAATTATCCAGTTTTTTAACTATTTCAAACATATTTTTGATGCAGTCCAGTAGTGTCTGTTTTATATCGGTTTTTAAATTCCTTGATAGGTCCAAGTTTGCTTTGGCTTTAAGCATCAATGCTCTAGCTTCTGCCACCGGTGTTCTCGTTTCAGCAGATGGTTTTGTTTTAGCAGGTGATTTGGACTTGGCTTCGAATTCACTGATGCTTTTCCGCACCGAGTCTGGTGTATTTTTGGAAGGTCCAGCCTTCAATTCTTCGGCTAAATCCGATGGTGTCAATGTATAGGCTTTCGGCGAGCGAATTGTTGCCATTTTTGTTTCGTCTAGGTGCGTAGGTACTATACTCCCAAAATCTCCAGTCAAGTTCAAGAAGTAATAGATGTCTTGGTAAATAGTATGTATACGCAATAAAAGCTCAAACAAAATGCGTCACGTCTAGAACTAAAATTATATCTAAGGATCCCAAAAAAGGATGCAGTCACTTATACTAGCAAAAACATAAAAATAAAATAAAAATAAAAATAAAATAAAAATTTTATAGGCTAATACAGAAAAGATATTCCAATAATCAAAGTTTCGTAGGTCTTTTAGTCTAATATCAGGGATTAATAAAGTATTAATGCAGTAGGTACATGCAGTAGGTCGCAATAAAGTTCCTGTAAAAAGCGGGGAATTCAGGACTTAAAAGTCTAGGATGTAGAGTCAAAAATCTTTTCTGCTCTATGTAGAGCCAAATTGGTGAGTCCAGCTAATAGCTCTCTCCGAGCCCTTTCCAAAAACCCCAAACACGGGGTAATTATCTCAAGTGGTTCCGGAGAAAACCCGATTTTAAATTTGTGGTTTCAATCCAAGATGGCGGCTGGAATTTGGTTAAACCGCAATAACTCCGCAACCACACGTCCGAGAGACCCCGCGTTTGGACTCCACTGACCGGCCCGGTTAGCTCTACCAGATGGAATCACTTTCAGGCTGAAAAAATTTTTGCTCCTGAAATGTCCTGAAACCTAATTACAATAATAAAGATACGCGGGGCAAGGTCCCCAGAGAAAATCCCAGCTTCCTACGACTCCCCGTTCCGGAGAAAACCGAGTTGTAAAATTTTCAAAATGGCGGCGGAACTGTCAAAGTCAATATTTGACTGCCGATTTCTCCGGTTCTAGAAGTCGCAGGACGCCCGCGTTTGGGTTGGTTTTGTTCAGCCTGACCTCTACTATCAGTTGAAACCACTTTCAGGATGCTGAAAATTTTTGGCTCTAAACCGCCTGAAATTCAGGATTTAGAAAGATATGATGCCAACGACTCTAAAAGTGAAATCCGCAAAGTCCTAGGTCATTCCAGTCAAGAGATATGGCGGATCAAAGTTAACCAAGATGGCCGCCGAGCTGTCAAAACGTGGCGCAAATCGCGAATAACTCCGCAACCAAGGGCCGTAGAAACTCGCGGTTTTGGGTCTACAGGTCAGCTTGACTTTCTCTACGTCCTGAAAGCGGTTTCAGGCTGAAAAATTTTTTGTCGCTGAAATCGCCTGAAACCGGCGAGGATCTAAAGATATACACTTTTAAAGGTTAATAGTGAAAATCCCGAGCCTCTAGCATTAATAGTTCCGGAGCTATGAATTTATAGAAATAAAAACCTAAAAACCAAAATGGCGGATTTTGTCAAAAATCCTTGTTTTTGAAGATAGGAGTCCGTAGTTTGGACTTGTACAAGTTAATTGAGGTGTTGTAAACACGTCTGCGTGGTCAAATTTTGAATAATTGTATTATTTTTGGAATTATTGCATAAAATCACAAAAAATTCAATATCTCCAGAAATAAAAATGCGAAAAATACAAATGGGGTGTCAAAATTTGTGTAAAATTAACCGCTATATAACAAATAAAGAATATAAAATATTGTCATATAAAAATTTTGAAATATTTAGTAAAATGTATAGTTATGGTATTTTTGTAAATTCCTGAAAAAGTAACAATAATAAAAATTTAAAATAATAGTATCCTTGCACAACTAGCTAGCGCGCAACCAAATCCGAAGTAAAAAACTATGGTCCTGCCTAAAGATTTTCCACAAATTAAGGTCAAAGTTTCAATGTTTAATATTTAATAACAACCAAATTAAAAGTCAAAAATTTTTTTTGAAAGTACCATAATCCGTCCAGTGTCAAGGCGCACCCGGCTGCATTCAGAAAACACACCGCACGCAGCTCCTTCTAGTAGCACGTGGCCACGTGGTTTTCACGTTTTCAGGAATTCCGGCGGATTGGCTTGCTGAAAAATTCTGAAATTTTCCGCCAAGCTGCTGCTCCAGATTCCCCACCAGGGGAAAAAAGAAAATTGTGGGGTCGTCGATTTAGTTCTCGAGTTATAAGCCTCCAAAGATTTAAAAACCTTGCAAATTTTGAGGTTATAAGGTTTTTTCACTTTTGCCAATAGGTAAACACTTGCCGCGACACGTCACTTATTTGCACAGGTGGGGCGCGTGATTGCGCAACTTTTAACACCAAAAACACTGAAATCCGTTCACAATTGCCGTTTTTATTAATTTTTTCGTACGGAGCACATGTATTTCGTGGCTTTCACGGGCGCGGTCGGGCCAGAACTGGGTTAGGTTAGGTTAGGTTAGGTTAGGTTAGGTTAGGTTAGGTTAGGTTAGGTTAGGTTTTTTTTTTTTTTTTTTTTTTTTTTTTTTTTTTTTTTAATTCTTCTACCTCCAACTTAATCGGAGCCTATTTCCGCTATAATACGTTCATACCAATTTTCAGATTTATTATTAGTACTAGTTTTAATACTTATTATTTTTCGGATTCATTCCTTTTGGGTGGGATGCCCGTCTATCTTCCCTTTTTTATTTTATTTACAATTTCGTTCCGCTTTGTTTTCTTCATTTTATTTTATTTTCGAATTTTCTTTTCGACTATTGCTCACAACTTTCATTGCTATCTTCTTTTCTATTTATGCTATTTAACAATATATGCAATATATTATGATAGCATAACTTGCTCTACCGTGTTTTATTTTTATCTACAACATTTTTAACAATTTTTTCACAATAGTTCAAGAACTTTTCTCGGTCATTGGTCATCATTATTTCTTTGATAGATTCCCTTTTAAGCGTAATTTTTAATTCTTGTTCAATATTGAATCTTTCTCTTCCAAAAATCGGGCAATCTAAAATCAAGTGTGGAACTGTTTCGCTGATTTCCGGATCGCAAGGACATGATGGGTTCTCCTTACACTTGAAGCGATTCAAGTATTCGGAGAACCCACCATGTCCTGTTAGCAGTTGGGTTCTGATGTTCGATAGTTCTATTTTATGTATTATTTTGTATGCTGCAATCGCGTCAGGTAGGAACATCTTGGTGATTGCTCCCGTTGTGCTGTTTGTGTACCTGTGATTCCACATCTCGAGCGTCTCCGTGCGTATGCATCGCCTTATATACGAGATGGGGCACAGATCATAATCGGGTTTGCGTTTAAGTTTCAGGGCTGCTTCTTTGGCTAATGTATCCGCTCTTTCGTTGCCTTCCATCCCCGCATGTGCCTTTATCCAAAACAAGTTAACCACTTTGTTCTGGAGAGACAATGTTTTCAAATTCTCTCGTGTTTGGACTGCAAGGGGATGGAAGCAGCCATGATTCTTCACAGTGAGCAGGGCAGCCATGGAGTCGCTGTATATGCCAAAAGTCGACGCTTTATGGCCCAGCATCACTGATGTGGCTCTGCATATTGCGAGAAGTTCAGCCTGGTAGACTGTGCAGTAGTGTGGGAGAGCAAGCTTGAGGGTCCTGGTCTCAACTCCGCCGGTCCAGATGGACAATGCGGCTCCCACTTTCCCCTCAATCTTGCTCCCATCTGTAAAGATGCAAACATCATGTTCGCTATGAGCATTTAGAAGCTCTTGGTCTACCAGGCTTACCAGCTTTAGGTTAATTCGCTCTGCAGGGTGCGGAGCCTCCAGCGCCGAGGCCATTTTCTCCACGTTTCTGTCTCCCAGCACTCGTTGAGGCACTCCCCTCTTGGCTTCATACAACAAAGCCGCTTCGCGAACACGTAAGTCAAGGGGAAGAATTCCCGCCAGCACGAGTGCCGAGTCCAGGGAGACGGTGCGGTACGCCTTACATAATTTTTGAGCGATTCCTCGCTGTACAGTTGCCAGCCGTTTTATTACCCCTAACTTATTCGCAGCCGGTGCCCATACGCTTGCAGCATACATAACAATAGGCTCTACGGTTGCCGTATATATGATTTTAATTACCTCAGGGTGAAGTCCCCAGCTGGTTTTTGCTGCTTTTGTCAGCTGCTTATAAATGCCGATGGCTTTGCGGCAGACGTGGGAGACGTGCGCATCAAAGGTGAGTTTTTCGTCTATTATCATGCCAAGGAGCCTCATCTCCTTTGTCATTGCAATGTTGACTCCGCCCATGGTCAGGTGTGGGGTGTCGTATTTCAGCCTACGCGTGATGATCATCGCACTTGTTTTGTGCGGAGCAAATTTCAGCTTATTTTGGACACCCCATTCCCTGACATGTTCGAGAGCCGCGTTTGCACGCCCTTGGATCTCTTGCGCCGTCTCCCCGTCAAAGACGAGTACTATGTCATCCGCAAATGCCTGGCAATAATCCTTTCTTAGTGTAAGGCTCCTGAGAAGAGGGTCTAGCAAGAGATTCCATAAGATTGGACCACCTATAGACCCCTGGACACACCCCTTATCTGTGCTTTTCTGGTATTCCTCGCCTGCGTACCTAACGTTCACCTTTCTGTCGCTCAGATAACTGTCGATGACCCTTCTCAAGTTCCCCGGGCATTTTTCTTCCGCCAGTCGGACTCGTATAGCTGGCCACCATGCACTATCGAAGGCTCCCTCTATGTCCAAAGAGATCAAGGTTACTATTCTCTTTTGATCGAGCTTGTTGTGAATGTGCTTCATTAGGGCATAGAGGGAGTCTTCGGTGCTTCTCTGGGGCATGAAGCCGAACTGGCGGGTACTCATTTTCGGCATCAGATGGAACTTGAGACGGGCCACGAGCATTTTTTCGAATATTTTGCCTAAGATCGGCAACAGTCCGATGGGTCTATATGACTTTGCCACAGAGTAGTCACTTTTTCCCGGCTTTTTCAGGACCACAACTGTCGCCTCTTTCCAGGCTTCCGGAAAGTGTTTGTACTCCAGGCATTTGTTAATGAGTTTCAGGAACACTTCCGGGTCGCTCTCTATCGCCCTGCAGCAGATATCGGATGTGAGGCCGTCGTGTCCAGGAGCCTTTTTCGGGTTGAAGGAGGCGCAGGCTGTCTTTAATTCGGCCATCGTGAACTCTGGGTCGCAAGAACCATCTTGCTCCCCATTGTTCACATGGTCGGCTTCAAGTCGGACTTGTCGATGGAAGGTGTTATCACTCTCTTTTTGGTCTTCCGGGTAGAAGGTCTCAGCGAGTAGTTTGACGGAACCTTTGGAGTCCAACACCTTGCCATCTCCTTCCAGTAGCAAATCCTCCTCTCTGCTAGATGTTCTGCCTATCACCCTATATATCCCTTCCCAGACCCCCTCCTTATCCTGTCTGCTGCAGAAATCTCTCCAGCTTTGGATTTGAGCGGCTGCTGCCATTGTTTCGTATTCCTTTTTATATTTTAGATACTCCTCAATAACCCTCGGCCTGCGAGGTGGAGCAGCACATCTTACCCTGCGTTTCCTGACTGCGACTGCTTTTTTCATCTCTGCGAGTTTCTCGGACCACCACGGCACCGTGAGCTTTTCCTTGGCCTTTTTGGTCGGCATCGAGTGCACACACGCGTCCTTTATAGCTTTTGTGTAATTACTCAGTACTAGATCAATTTCTTCCTTCGACTTTATGTTATTTATATTATCTTTGGTGACATCGTATTCTAGCATGAGTTGACCGAGTTTTTCGTTGAATTTGGACCAGTTAGCTTTTTTAGTGTTGTACACTCGAGTCGTTCTGTTTATTTGGATGCCGTTCGATTTTTTAAGTCGGACGTTAAATACGATGCCGTTGTGGTCCGAACTCGTGAGACTTTCATCGACCCTCCAGTCGTCAATCAGGTCTAGCAGGTTGGTCGAGCAAGCTGTTATGTCGACATGGCTTCTGTACCGCTTTCCACCCCTTATGGTATCGAAGGTTGGAGTATCTCCTCTATTCAGAATATTCAATTCCAACTCTCCAAGAGCTCCAGCCGTCTCCTCACCTCTGTGGTCTAAGTCCGGGCTACCCCACCAATGGTTTTTTGCGTTCGCGTCGCCGCCAAAGATATACTGTTTGTCAGGTCCAACCTCTTCCATTATAGTTTTCAGTTGCTCCAGGTATGGCTCTATGGGCTTATCTGGTTCAAAGTAAAAGGAGACGAGTGTGATCTCCCAGGCGCTGGTTTGGATCCCTACCACCGAGATGTTATTGGTGGTAAGTTTTGGGTACTGCTTTACGGTAAAGTCTTTGTCGAAGACTGCAATAGCAGCTTTAACAGTCCCATCTCCTGTGCCAGCGCTCTGAAAGACCCGCATCCCCCTTTGACTCGCCATCGTTTTCGCTCCACCCACATATGGCTCCTGGATCAGCGCAACTGATACTCCACGCCTTTTTGTTTCAATTAGAAGCTCCTTGAGAGCAAGTTGCTTGCGCTGGAGGTTGGCCTGAACGAATTTGTAGTATACAGTGTTGTTTTGGGTGCCCTTAGCAGTATGCTACTGTCGATCGGGCAACCTCATCCCATCTTTTGCGGGTCGAACACGCGAAGCTAAACGCGTTGTGCTCCGTATTTCCCAATTTAGCCTTGGTGCAGTTTTTACAGCTGGGCGGCACTCCAGAGAGCCAGTCAGCGCAATCTGCACGCATGTGGGGACCGCCACAGTGACCACAGGACTCTACGGATTCTTTACAGAATCTTTTCCCGTGTCCATAACCCAAACAGCGGGTACATTGGACTAAGGGAGACTGATCCTCTGCTTTTATTCTCTGTAGGTCAATGTGAACACTCCCCACGTCCAGCACTCTCCTCCAGATAATAGGCGAAACGCTTAGCACTATGTGGCCAGTATGAGGGTTTCTGGTTTTCCTTCTATATTTAATCTCCATACGGTCTTCCTCAACGTCGAGGTCACGAAAAACATCCCGATTCTGATTCTTTAATGCTTTAAGCACGTCTTCGTCAGTGTTTATTGTTAACACATTTTTAAGAATCAGAAGCGGGTCCTTGTTCCTCATTTCCTCGACGCTGAGGTTTTCTTCGTTCTTACCCAATCTCTCCTTCATCTTATTTCTTTCCTCTTTAGAGCTAAACCCCATAATGACTTTCCTGTCTTTAGCTTTTCTAACCTTCTCCACTCTGATCCAACCCTCTTTCGCGTCCACAACTTTTCTGACTCTATCCAGCACTTCCTCTCCCGTTTCTTCCTCATTTTTAGACATAACTACCATAGAGTGTAGTGTGTTTCTAACAGGTATGTCTTTTCGGGCAGAAGTAACGCTTGCATATGTCGGTGCGCGGTCGGTTGTTTCGTTCTGCTTTTCGATTGTTTCTTTCAGCTCTTCCATTTTCTTGGTGTTTTCCAGTATAAGTTTTGAATGTTCCTTAATTTTGTCAAGCAAGACTTTTGAGTCTGAGCTAATAGAGAAGGTAGAGTCGGCATCTCGAGTAACTGGTTCCGGTTCTGCTGTTGCAAATTGTGATGTTTTTGTCTTGTTTGATTTTAGCTCTAGTTCTGCCTCCTTTACTAAACCGTAGAGCCTGTCGATTGCCTCAATAATACCATTTTTTATTTCCGTTTTAGTATTTCTAGAGCTATTTAAGTGAAGCTTGGCTTTGTTAAGGCAGGCTCTAGCTTCTGCTGTCCTATCCAAGGCTTTAGCTTTCGGCGGAGAGACGATCTCAAAGGAAGGTCGTTTAGTAGGCACAACCGCACTGTCCTGTGACAGAGCTGGTTTTTGTCGAAGTCTAGCAGGACCAGCCTGCATCGTCGTAGTTTGTTGGCGGGGATTTTCGTCGCCACTGGCGAGTTCCCATTCGCCAATGCTGCGCCTTACACTTTGGCCTGCGGTATCCGTCATTGGTTTTTGTGGGGACTTGTCCCCGCCGGTCGCTTTGGGGGTTCTTCCTAAAAACATAGTGGAGGTATGCGTCTTATTGATAACGTCAATAAAATGTGTAAATTTAGAAGAGTAAAATTCTTCTGGTTACAAAATTAATTTACAAAAGTTATGAATCTTCTTAAAAAGAAGGAGTCAAAGAGTAATAAGACTCAATAAAGTCTTAAAAATAAAAAAGAAATTAAAATAAAATATCGTAAATCGACCGAGGTGATATACCAAAGCCACACAAGGGTGGGTTGGGCGGGGAAATTTTTTGCTTTTCAGGTGCCGGATCTCGGCGTGCGGCACGTCGTTGGATGCGGCTCGCGACGCTGGACAAGATGGTAAGTGTTTTCAGGGTAGCGGTAATAGAAAAAATTTGGGAAATTTAGAAAAAACCCTGAAAAATGGGTGTTTTTGAAAAAGTCAATATGGCGGATGGCGCGCAAGCGCGTCGTCACGCAGTCAGGATGTGAAGAACAATGCACCAGGCTATTGAGAATTTAAATCACGCGAATCGGTTAAGCCGATCGCGAGTTATGCAAATTTGAAATTTAACTATGTATGAAAAAACTGAAATTTCGCTAAAAACTGAAAAATTCGCGCAAGATCGCTCCAAAAAGTGCACAGCACACTCGGGTCAAATTAAACACGCAGGAAAAACAAAAAAGTCCGATCAAAATATCAATATTTTCAGTCGAGATATAGTTAGTTTTAAAAATGTCGAGGTTGACCAGGTAGCCTCGGTCGGTAGGTATTCTATAGAATTAAGTTTTAATTTGAAATTTTTCGCTTTTCAGGTGCCGGATCTCGGCGTGCGGCACGTCGTTGGATGCGGCTCGCGACGCTGGACAAGATGGTAAGTGTTTTCAGGGTAGCGGTAATAGAAAAAATTTGGGAAATTTAGAAAAAACCCTGAAAAATGGGTGTTTTTGAAAAAGTCAATATGGCGGATGGCGCGCAAGCGCGTCGTCACGCAGTCAGGATGTGAAGAACAATGCACCAGGCTATTGAGAATTTAAATCACGCGAATCGGTTAAGCCGATCGCGAGTTATGCAAATTTGAAATTTAACTATGTATGAAAAAACTGAAATTTCGCTAAAAACTGAAAAATTCGCGCAAGATCGCTCCAAAAAGTGCACAGCACACTCGGGTCAAATTAAACACGCAGGAAAAACAAAAAAGTCCGATCAAAATATCAATATTTTCAGTCGAGATATAGTTAGTTGGTTAGGTTAGGTTAGGTTAGGTTAGGTTAGGTTAGGTTTTTTTTTTTTTTTTTTTTTTTTTATAATATGTTTTCTCCTCCGACATAATCGGAGACAGTTTTCGCAAGGTGATTAATTATTATTAAATTTTAAATTATTTCATTGTATGGTTGTAGAATTTTGTTTTTTACTATTGAAGGATTTTACGATCTTTTTTATTTCTTTCTTTTCTTTATATTATTTGTTCCTGAATATATAAGTTCTTAATTTTTCTCATCGTTAATTTATTTCTTTTAACCAATTTATATCCAAATTTACTATGTTTTTATTATGCTTTAAAATAAATCTATGCTGTCTTATTATATAATTCAATATATAATTTACAACATATTTATTTATCTGTTTTATTTCTATTTATGCATCGAAGAGCTATTCTTTCACAATACTCGATAAATTTGGGTCTTCTGTTCTTATCTAGCATTAGTGTTTTTGCGTTGTCAGCCGTTATCTTATCTTCTATCAGTTGCTCCAAATCGAACCGATCCACATCATTCGCCGGACACTCAAACAGGATGTGCTCCAGGGATTCGTCTACATTTGGGACGCAGATACATGATGGGCTTTCCTTACATCTGAATCTATGCAGGTATTTGGAAAACCCACCATGACCCGTCAGTATCTGCGTTAAAATTCCAGTGAATTTTAAGCCCCTTACGATTTTATATGCCTGGAGCACATCCGGCAGGAACACCTTTGTTACGGCAGCCGTGTCTTCGTCTTTATACCTGCGGTTCCATTCGTCAAGGGACTGGATTCTGATCTGTCTCTTGACGAATGAAACCGGGACGAGGTCGTAGTTCGGCTTCTTTTTTAAGTGGGCCGCCTCCTTAGCCAACCGATCGGCTCGCTCATTTCCGTCAAGTCCCGCGTGGGCCTTGATCCAGAACAGGGATACTTCCCTGTTCTGGACCAAGGCCGCTCCGATGTTCCGACGTGTTTCCAAAGCCAGAGGGTGGCGAGAGTCCAAATTTGTAACCGTCTCCAAGGCCGCTCTTGAATCACTGTATATGCCGAAACTCCCCTCGGAACGTCGAAGAACAACCCTCGAGGCTTCACATATAGCTAAAAGCTCAGCCTGGTAGACAGTGCAGTAGGACGAGAGTTTCAGTTTGACGGCCTTGGTTTCGGTCCCACCGTTCCATAAGGACAGTGCTGCCCCAACCAGCCCGTCAATTTTACTCCCGTCTGTGAAGATTCGTACTGCTTGTGTGTTATGACTCTCCACTTCTTCTCTGTCTACCAGGCTTGTGAACTCGAGTTTCACTTGTTCCGCAGGGTGAGGGGCTTCGGCATACACAGCCATTTGTTCCATATCCCTGTCTCCTAGGGCCGACCATTGTTTCCCCTTTTTTGTCTCGTATAGAGCTGCCGCTTCCTGGATACGCAAGTCAAGTGGCAGTAATCCGGAAAGCAGCAGTGCGGAGCTCAGGGAAACTGTGCGGTATGCCCTAGTGAGTTTCTGGGCAAAACTTCTCTGGACCGCGTACAAGTGTTTTTGGACACAGATCTTCTTTGTCGCCGACGACCAGGCGCCCGCCGCATACATAATAAGTGGCTCCACCGTGGCTGTATAGATTACCCGAATGACTTCCGGGTGGAGACCCCAGCTGATCCTCGCGGCCCTGGCGAGCTGCTTATAGACGTTCAACGCCTTTTTGCAGACGTATGCTACATGGGCGTTGAACGTAAGCCCCTGGTCTATAACGAGCCCCAACAATTTTATTTCCTTAGACATGCCAATGTCAACCCCACCCATAGTCAGGAGCGGAGTGTCATACTTCAGTTTGTTCGTAAGTAACATTGCTTTGGTCTTTTGCGGACCGAAATTCAGTTTGTTACTGACACCCCACTCCCGAACATAGGCGAGGGTGGCATTGGCCTGTCTTTGCACCTCGGCAGCCGCATTCCCGTCGAACAGCAGGACGACGTCATCCGCGAAGGCTTGGCAATACACGCTCCGCTCCTCAAGCCCCTTTAAGAGCGGGTCCAAGAGGAGATTCCACAACAGAGGTCCACCAATAGACCCCTGCACGCATCCCTTGGTAGTACCCTTGGTGAACTCCTCGCCCCCGTATCTCACACTGACCCGCCTGTCCTGTAGGTAGCTGTCTAGCATTCTCCGAATATTTACCGGACATCCTTCTTCCGCCAGTCTGACTTTGATTGCCGGCCACCAAGTATTATCGAAGGCTCCCTCTATGTCCAAGGATACCATGACTATAAGTTTTTTAGCTTCTAGCTTATAGCGTATTCGGTTTACCAGGTCATAGAGGGAGTCTTCGGTGCTTTTTTGTGGCATAAAGCCGTACTGGCGGTTACTAATCCTCGGGAGCAGGTGCCATTTTAGCCTTCCTACTAGCAGCTTTTCCAATATCTTCCCCAGCACCGGAAGGAGGCCAATCGGTCTGTAAGACTTTATACTCCTGTAGTCTTCCTTTCCGGGTTTTCTTAGGATTACCACCGCGGCCCCCTTCCAGATGGTGGGAAAGTGGTTGAGTGCCAGACATTTGTTGGCCAGTGCGAGAAACAGTTGCGGATTGCTGGATATCACCTGGGCACATATGTCAGCCGTGAAACCGTCTGCGCCCGGGGCTTTTTTAGGATTAAAGCTTCTCAAAGCAGCCATAAGCTCAACCATGGTGAATGGAGGATCATGCGTCTCAGCCTGTTCCCTGTCATTCACGTGTTTCGCCCTTTCCCTAATGCGTGCATGGTCCTCGCTATCGTCAATAGGTAGATCCTCCGGGTAAAAAGCCTCCGCCAAGATCCTGGCGGAGTCTTGTAGGTCAACCTCACGTCCATCTTTTACGAGAGGCAAGTCTTCCGACCGTTTTGACGTTTTACCTATCACCCGGTAGATCCCCTCCCAGACCCCCTCCCTATCCTGTCTCTCGCAAAAGTTTTTCCAGCTAGATATTTGTGCCGTTTGTGCTGCATGTTCATATGTTTTCTTTGCTTCCAGGTACTCTTCGACGACGGCTGCTCTACGGACCGGTGCTGCACATCTGATACGGCGCTTCTTGGTGACGACATCCCTCTTCAACTGGGCGAGTTCCTCGGACCACCACGGCGAGACCAGGGTTTCCTTGGATTTCTTCTTAGGTAATGTATCGTCGCATACTTCTTGGATTACGTCTGAATACCCCTTAACGAATTTTTCCATTTCCTCCCTGGTTTGGATCCTCTCCGCTGCGGTACTAGTGAAGCCCTTTTCTTCCATTAACTGGTTTAATTTCTCACGAAATTGTTCCCAGTTTGCCTTTTTTGTATTATATCGGCGCGTCGTCCGCTCTACGCTGGGGCCTTTAGATTTCACTAGCCTGATCTCGAAGAGGATCCCATTGTGATCCGAGCTTGTGATGTCGTCAGCCACTCTCCAGTTTTCCACCAGATGCAACAACCCCATGGAACACGCTGTTACGTCGACGTGGCTCGCATACGTCTTGCCTCCTCTGACAGTGCAAAAAGTTGGAGTGTCCCCGATATTTAGCACCTGAAGGCCCATTTCTTCCAGGGCCGCAGCAGCCGCCTCTCCCCTGTGATCTATAATATTGCTGCCCCACCAGATATTTTTAGCGTTTGAGTCACCGCCAATCAAAAGTTCTCCAGGTCCAAATGCTTTCTCAATGTTTTTGAGTTGCTCCAGATACGGTTCTATAGGCTGGTCGGGTTCAAAGTAGAAGGAAACTGCTATTATCTCCCAAGCACTCGTTTTAATTTTGACCACCACGATGTTGTTGGTGGTCAGTTTCGGGCATTGGACAACGTCCATATCGTGGTCGAAGACAGCGATGGCCGCCTTAACCCTTTCCTCTTCTCTTACGTTAGTGTTTTGGAAGATTCGCGCCCCTTTATAGGATTTCATGCTACTTTTCCCACCTACGTACGGTTCCTGGAGCAACGCAAACGCAATTTTCTTTTGGCCTGCCTCAATCATTAGTTCTTCTGTGGCTAACTTTTTCCTTTGCAGGTTTGCCTGTACCACTGGATACGACTTCCTGATTGAGGCATTGTTCCTGGTAGGCTGAGTCTTTGGAGCGGCTGGATTCACAGGGGTGTTTTTGTAGCCTGGGACGCCTTTAGCAATACGCCACTGTGGTTCTTGCTAGTATGTCCCACTTCTTCCTAATCGGGCACTCCGCGCTGAAAGCGTTATGGTCTGTGCGATCCATTTTGGCTTTGACGCAATTGCAACACGCTGGAGTAGCACCAACCAACCAGTCTGGACAGTTAGCTTTAACATGGTCACCCCCACAGTGGCTACACTTTTCCGCTGTCATAGTGCAGAAGCGCCTGCCATGGCCATACCCCAGGCACATAGAGCACTGGACCAACGGCGATTGGTCGGCCACTCTGACTCGCTGCAGGTCAACGTGGATAGATTCCGCGTCCACAAGTCTTCGCCACAGCATGGGCGAGACACGCAATATGACGTGATTCGCATGTGGGTTCCTGGTACGTTTCCTATAGACTACCTCGGATTCAGTGTCGTTCTCACTCAGGTCCCTGAATAGGCTCTTGTTCTGATTTCTCAGAGCGCGCAGGATGTCCTCATCTTTATGCATTTGAAGCACGTCTTTAAGAATAATCAGTGGATTTTTATTCTTTATATCTTCCACGTTGAGGTGTTCCTCTGCCTTCTTAAGCCGTTCTTTTATCTTGTCTCTTTCCTCCACAGTTCTACAACCAACAATTACCTTTCTATCTTTGGCTTTTCTAACTCTGTCCACTTTGACCCATCCCTCTTTCGCATCCACTACCTCTCTTATTCGGTCCAAAACCCTTTCACCAGTTTCCGTTTCGTCCTTGGATGTCACTACAACCGAGTGCAGTGTTGGTTTGGCAGGGGACTGCTTCTTCTGCACCGCCGCAACACTCGCATACGTCTTCTGTTCTTCAGCATGTCTTTGCAGAGTAGCATTTAATGCTGAGATCCTCTCATTATTGGCTTCCAGTAATTTTGTGTGTTGCTCTATAATTTTCTTCAACTCCATTGCCTCCTTTGTTTCAGTTGTTTTTGCAGATTCCTGTTCTTGGTCCCTCTCCCTTTGCACTGCCTTATCCTTTGGTCCTGTTTTCCCTCCATTGGCTTCTAGCTCTTTGATAATTTGATAAAGTTTGTCAATAGCTTGAGTAACTTCAATTTTTATTTCCGATTTCAGGTTGCGAGAGTTGTTGAGGTGCAACTTGGCCTTCGTGACATGTTTTCTCGCTTCCATGAGTTTGCTGGTGTGCTTTGGATGTAAGTGTTTCCCGGTTTCAGTCGTATTAGTTTCTCGGTTCTCTGCAACGATATTGGAACTGTCAAGGGAGTTTTTAGGACTCGTCGAATCTATGGTCACTGTTTTATTTGGAGATTGCTGGCCTTTGAGGTTTGCGTCTAGTTTCCCTGATTCCCATTCCCCAATGCTTGTGCGAACCTTATTAGTTGGTTCAGGGTCCATAATTGGGCTTTTCGTTGTGCCTTCACTCGACTTTCTTGCTGCACAAGTTGGTGTCCTGATACCTAAATACATCTTTAATTCGCGAAAATGCGTCAAGAGAGAAGCGTAGCAGTCCAAATGCTCAGAGGGCAGTAAGTTGTCAAATATTTATTAATAAAAATAAATAAAGTAAAATAACGTAAGTAAGAGTATAACTACTCTTGGTCAAGTTAAAGCGTGGTCAAATTGACCGGTCCAGTATGTCAGTATAAAGTAAGACTCAAAAAAGTCTAAAAAATAAAAATAAAACAAAATAAAAATTTTGTAATTTGACCGAGGTGATATCCCAAAGCCTCAAAAGGGTGGGTTGGGCGGGGCAATTTTTCGTTTTTCAGGTGCCGGATCACGGCGTGCGACACGTCGTTGGATGCGGCTTGCGACGCTGGACACGATGGTAAGTATTTTCAGGGTAGCGGTAATAGAAAATTTTTTGGCAATTTAGAAAAAACCCTGAAAAATGGGTGTTTTTGAAAAAGTCAATATGGCGGATGGCGCGCAAGCGCGTCGTCACGCAGTCAGGATGTGAAGAACAATGCACCAGGCTATTGAGAATTTAAATCACGCGAATCGGTTAAGCCGATCGCGAGTTATGCAAATTTGAAATTTAACAATGTATGAAAAAACTGAAATTTCGCTAAAAACTGAAATATTCGCGCAAGATCGCTCCAAAAAGTGCACAGCACACTCGGGTAAAGTTTAACACGCAGGAAAAACAAAAAAGTCCGATCAAAATATCAATATTTTCAGTCGAAATATAGTTAGTTTTAAAAATGTCGAGGTTGACCAGGTAGCCTCGGTCGGTAGGTATTCTATAGAATTATGTTTTAATTTGAAATTTTTCGCTTTTCAGGTGCCGGATCACGGCGTGCGACACGTCGTTGGATGCGGCTTGCGACGCTGGACACGATGGTAAGTATTTTCAGGGTAGCGGTAATAGAAAATTTTTTGGCAATTTAGAAAAAACCCTGAAAAATGGGTGTTTTTGAAAAAGTCAATATGGCGGATGGCGCGCAAGCGCGTCGTCACGCAGTCAGGATGTGAAGAACAATGCACCAGGCTATTGAGAATTTAAATCACGCGAATCGGTTAAGCCGATCGCGAGTTATGCAAATTTGAAATTTAACAATGTATGAAAAAACTGAAATTTCGCTAAAAACTGAAATATTCGCGCAAGATCGCTCCAAAAAGTGCACAGCACACTCGGGTAAAGTTTAACACGCAGGAAAAACAAAAAAGTCCGATCAAAATATCAATATTTTCAGTCGAAATATAGTTGGGTTAGGTTAGGTTAGGTTAGGTTAGGTTAGGTTAGGTTAGGTTAGGTTAGGTTAGGTTAGGTTAGGTTAGGTTAGGTTAGGTTAGGTTAGGTTAGGTTAGGTTAGGTTAGGTTAGGTTAGGTTAGGTTAGGTTAGGTTAGGTTAGGTTAGGTTAGGTTAGGTTAGGTTAGGTTAGGTTAGGTTAGGTTAGGTTAGGTTAGGTTAGGTTAGGTTAGGTTAGGTTAGGTTAGGTTAGGTTAGGTTAGGTTAGGTTAGGTTAGGTTAGGTTAGGTTAGGTTAGGTTAGGTTAGGTTAGGTTAGGTTAGGTTAGGTTAGGTTAGGTTAGGTTAGGTTAGGTTAGGTTAGGTTAGGTTAGGTTAGGTTAGGTTAGGTTAGGTTAGGTTAGGTTAGGTTAGGTTAGGTTAGGTTAGGTTAGGTTAGGTTAGGTTAGGTTAGGTTAGGTTAGGTTTTTTTTTTTTTTTTTTTTTTTTTTTTTTTTTTTTTTTTTTTTTTTTTAAATATCAACTCTCCTCTGAAGGAATCAGAGACATTTGGTTCTTATTTATTTGTTTCTTAATTTTTATTTATTCTGTTAGGGTCTTTGCCCTTATACCTTTTTAGGGTCTTTGCCCTTATACCTTTTTTTTTTTAGGTTCAGTGTGGTTAATTTTGTGCTATTCATGTAGGTGCCTATACAGCTTATTTATTTATTGCTTTAGTTTTTAATCCTTTTTTTTTTTTTTTTTTTATTACTTTTATTTTGTATGTATTTATTTATATACAATTATATGAATAATACATACTTTCAATACCGTGTTTTTATCTACGTTTTGTTTCTATCGTTGGCTTCCTGTACTATCTTGTTTATGTATTCTACTAGATGTGATCTCGACTGCATTCCGGAAATCAATTCGGGTAAGTTGTTTTCTGTAAGACTCATGTTTACTTTGCATTCGAGATCATATCTAGTTTTTGTATATTTCGGGCATTTTATTAACAGATGTTCTATTGTTTCAGCCTCAGCTCCACAAATACATGCTGGATCCACTTTGCACTTAAAACGGTGCAGGTAAGCAGAGAAACCTCCGTGCCCCGTCAACGCTTGTGTCAGTAAGTAATTATATTTTACTGTTTTTGATAATTTATGCGCTGATTGTACTGAAGGCAAAAATTTTTTAGTTACAGACGCCGTTTCTCCTGTGTCGTATCTGCTTTGCCATACCAGTACGCTTTCCCGTCTCAACTGCTTCTTAACGTACGATAGTGGTGTTTTGCCATAATGAGCTGCAATCTTATTATTTTTGGCCGCTTCTTTGGCCAATTCGTCCGCTCGCTCATTGCCTTCTACACCAACATGCGCTTTTATCCAGAATAGTTGGATTTTTCTGCCTTGATTTTGGGTGTCGGCAATATTTTCCCGAACCATTTTCGCCAGAGGGTGGGAGGTGTTTGCGTTTACAACTGCCTCTAAACCGGATCTTGAATCACTCAAGATGGCAACCGTATCATCCCTCAGCCGTTTTTGCACCAGGTCGGTCGCTTGAGACAGTGCATACAATTCTGCCTGGTAAACGGTGCAGCTGCCATCTAGTTTCATCTTTTTGGTTCTCACTTCTTTTCCGTTCCTCTGGAATGTATACGCAGCTCCGACACCTTCCTCCATTTTACTTCCGTCGGTAAAAATTCTTGCAATAGGCAGGTTGTGCTCCACCACCACTTCTTCAGAGACATCGTTAAGACACGAGAACGCAATGTCTACTTCGTTTGCAGGGTGTGGGTCTTTCAGGAAACTGACTCTCTGTTCCACTTCCCTATCAGGTATCATTTCCAATGGTTTGCCTCTCTTTGCCTCAAAGAATTTCATCGACTCCGCGATTCTGAGGTCCAAAGGCATGATACCCGCCAGAACAAGTGCAGCATTTAAGGACACTGTCCTATATGCCTTGCAAATTTTCTGAGCGATGCTTCTTTGGATGGTATTCAGCTTATTCTGGACTCCTATCTTCTCCGCCGCTGGAGCCCATGAACTGGCCGCATATAAGATGACCGGCTCCACTACCGCGGTATACATAGTCTTGATAATCCCCGGATTTAATCCCCACTTCAGTTTAGCTGCTCTTGTCAGTTGTTTGGTTATGTTTGCAGCTTTACGGCAGACATTTTCTATGTGTTGGTGTCTATTGTCAAGCCTAAGATTTTTATTTGGTCAACTAACTGAATCTGGGTTTCACCCATGTACAAGACTGGGTTTTCGTACTTGAGTTTTCTGGTAATCACCATAGCATTCGTTTTTTGGGCTGCGAATCTAAGCTTGTTCCTACTTCCCCAGTCTTGTACACGTGTGAGGGCCGAGTTTATTTTTGCCGATATTGCTTCCGAGTGGTGTCCGGAGACTATCAAGACCACGTCGTCCGCAAAAGCCTGCGCGTACACGTTCAACATGCACAGCTCATCTAACAAAGGGTCCAGCAGCAGATTCCAGAAGGTCGGTCCTCCTATCGAGCCTTGAACACATCCTTTGTTGGTGTTCTTAGTGCATCGCTCTCTGGCATAGGTGACCTGAACTGTTCTTTCGGTCAGGTAGTGGTCAACGAGTTTTCTGAGGTTCACTGGGCACCCTTTACGGACCAGTTGGGTTCGAATGGCTGGCCACCACGCATTATCAAAGGCGCCCTCTATGTCCAGAGACACAACCACACTTATATTTTTCTTTTCTAAGTTTTCCCTAAGGTGTGCCATAAGATCATAGAGAGCGTCTTCCGTTCCTCGTTGTGGCATAAACCCATACTGCCGTGAGTTTGCTTTGGGCAATAAGTGCCATCTGATGCGCTTGACCATCATTTTCTCCAGGATCTTTCCGAGTACCGAGAGCAGTCCTATAGGCCTATAAGATTTGGGATTGTTATAGTCATCTCGTCCTGGTTTCCTTAATACCACTATTGCTGCCTCCTTCCACCGTTTCGGGAAACATGCCAACTCCAAACATTTATTTGCAATTGCCAAGTATATCTTTGGGTTTACAGATATCGCCTGCTGACAGATATCTGCCGTAAACCCGTCAGACCCTGGAGCCTTTTTAGGGTTGAAGCTGGCAATAGTCCTTCTTAGTTCCGCTTCTGTAAAAGGAGGATCTAGGTATTCCCCTTCTGAGACGTCATCGTTTCTTTCCAAATCTTCCCTTATTTTCCTATGGTGTTCGCTTTCTTCCGTTACTTCATCCTCAGGAAAAAAGGACTCCGTCAGCAGCTGCACAGATTCCCTTGGACTTAACTCTTTACCCCCACAGGTAAGTGGCTGATCCTCATATTTCCTGGCAGTCCCTCTCAGTACTCGGTAGATCCCGTCCCACATACTCTCGTTTTCCTGCTTAGTACAGTAGTTCCTCCAACTTTCAGTTTGCGCTTTTTCCGCGTCCGCTTCATATTGTTGTTTTGCAGTCAAATATTCATCCAGCACGTACTGACGACGTCGAGCTGAGGCACATGATAGTCTACGCTTTTTCCTGGTGACCTCTTGCTTCAACTTCTCCAGATCTTCGTTCCACCATGACCATGGTAGACGGTTTTTCTTGGTCTTTTTTATCCGAGGTATATTGGATTCACAAGCTTCCACAATGCAATCTGAATATTCGTTTACTATTGTTTCTAATTCGTCTTTGTTTTTGATTTTATTTATTTTTAGTTCCGTAATTCCTTTTGCTTCTAACTCCAGTTTTAGTTTCTCTCTGAACTCTATCCATCTTGCTTTCTTAGTGTTATATTTCCTTGTTGTTTTTTCATTTTCAGTTTCAATATTTTTCCTACTAATTTCCATATCAAAAGTAATTGCATTGTGGTCTGAGCTTGTTACTCCCATATCTACCTTCCAGTTCTGTATTTTATTTATAATATTTTGGTTGCAGATTGTTATGTCTACAGTACTTTTGTATTCCTTCCCATTCCTGACCGTGAAGAAAGTTGGCGTGCTGCCCTCGTTCAGCAGGTGCATTTCCATCTCATCCAATGCTCCCATGACGGATTCTCCTCTGTGATCGCCTGAAGATTAGGTTAGGTTAGGTTAGGTTAGGTTAGGTTAGGTTAGGTTAGGTTAGGTTAGGTTAGGTTAGGTTAGGTTAGGTTAGGTTAGGTTAGGTTAGGTTAGGTTAGGTTTTTTTTTTTTTTTTTTTTTTTTTTTTTTTACTAGAAATCTCCTCCGACATAATCGGAGACAGTTTTTGCAAGGTGGTTTTGTTGCTAAATTTTTTAATTATTTCATTTATGGTTGTAGAATTTTGATTTTACTACTGAAGGATTTTACGAATTATTAATTTCTTTCTTTTCACCAATTTATATCCAAATTTACTATGTTTTTATTATGCTTTAAATTAAATCTATGCTGTCTTATTATATAATTCAATATATAATTTACAACATATTTATTTATCTGTTTTATTTCTGTTTATACATCGAAGAGCAATTTTTTCACAATATTCGATAAATTTGGGTCTTTTGTTCTTATCTACCATTAGTTCCTTTGCGTTGTCAGCCGTTATCTTTTCTTCAGTCAGTTGCTCTAAATCAAACCGATCCACGTCGTTCGCCGGACACTCAAATAGGATGTGCTCCAAGGACTCGTCTACAGCTGGGTCGCAGATACATGATGGGCTTTCCTTACATTTGAATCTATGCAGATATTTGGAAAACCCACCATGTCCCGTCAGTATCTGCGTTAAAATTCCTGTGAATTTTAAGCTTCTAACGATTTTGTATGCCTGGAGCACATCCGGCAGGAACACCTTTGTTACGGCAGCCGTGTCTCCGTCTCTATACCTGTGGTTCCATTCGTCAAGGGACTGGATTCTGATCTGTCTCTTGACGAATGAAACCGGGACGAGGTCGTAGTTCGGCTTCTTTTTTAAGTGGGCCGCCTCCTTAGCCAGCTGATCGGCTCGCTCATTTCCGTCGAGTCCCGCGTGGGCCTTGATCCAGAACAGGGATACCTCCCTGTTCTGGGCCAAGGCCGCTCCTATGTTCCGACGTGTTTCCAAAGCCAGGGGGTGGCGAGAGTCCAAATTTGTAACCGTCTCCAGGGCCGCTCTTGAATCGCTGTATATGCCGAAACTCCCCTCGGAACGTCGAAGAACAACCCTCGAGGCTTCACATATGGCTAAAAGCTCAGCCTGGTAGACAGTGCAGTAGGACGAGAGTTTCAGTTTGACGGCCTTGGTTTCGGTCCCACCGTTCCATAAGGACAGTGCTGCCCCAACCAGCCCATCAATTTTACTCCCGTCTGTGAAGATTCGTACTGCTTGTGTATTATGACTCTCCACTTCTTCTCTGTCTACCAGGCTTGTGAACTCGAGTTTCACTTGTTCCGCAGGGTGAGGGGTTTCGGCATACACAGCCATTTGTTCTATGTCCCTGTCTCCCAGGGCTGACCATTGTTTCCCCTTTTTTGTCTCGTATAGAGCTGCCGCTTCCTGGATGCGCAAGTCAAGTGGCAGCAATCCGGAAAGCAGCAGTGCGGAGCTCAGGGAAACTGTTCGGTATGCCCTGGTGAGTTTCTGGGAAAAGCTTCTCTGGACCGCGTACAAGTGTTTTTGGACACAGATCTTCTTTGTCGCCGACGACCAAGCGCCCGCCGCATACATAATAAGTGGCTCCACCGTGGCTGTGTAGATTACCCGAATGACTTCCGGGTGGAGACCCCAACTGATCTTCGCGGCCCTGGCGAGCTGCTTGTAGACGTTCAGCGCCTTTTTGCAGACGTATGCTACATGGGCGTTGAACGTGAGCCCCTGGTCTATAACGAGCCCCAACAGTTTTATTTCCTTAGACATGCCAATGTCAACCCCACCCATAGTCAGGAACGGAGTGTCGTACTTCAGTTTATTCGTGAGTAACATTGCTTTGGTCTTTTGCGGACCGAAATTCAGTTTGTTACTGACACCCCACTCCCGAACGTAGGCGAGGGTGGCATTGGCCTGTCTCTGCACCTCTGTAGCCGCATTCCCGTCGAACAGCAGGACGACGTCATCCGCGAAGGCTTGACAATACACGCTCCGCTCCTCAAGCCCCTTTAAGAGCGGGTCCAAAAGGAGATTCCACAACAGAGGTCCACCAATAGATCCTTGCACGCATCCTTTGGTTGTGGCCTTGGTAAACTCCTCGCCCCCGTATCTCACACTGACCCGCCTGTCCTGTAGGTAGCTATCTAGCATTCTTCGAATGTTCACCGGACATCCTTCTTCCGCCAGTCTGACTTTGATTGCCGGCCACCAAGCGTTATCGAAGGCTCCCTCTATGTCCAAGGATACCATGACTATAAGTTTTTTATCTTCCAACTTATAACGTATTCGGTTAACCAGGTCATAGAGGGAGTCTTCGGTGCTTTTTTGTGGCATGAAGCCGTACTGGCGGTTGCTGATCTTCGGGAGCAGGTGCCATTTAAGTCTTCCCACTAGTAGCTTTTCCAAGATCTTTCCCAGCACCGGGAGGAGGCCAATCGGTCTGTATGACTTAATACTCCTGTAGTCTTCCTTTCCGGGTTTTCTCAGGATTACCACTGTGGCCTCCTTCCAGATAGCGGGAAAATAGTTAAGTGCCAGACATTTGTTGGCCAGTGCCAGAAACAGGTGCGGATTGCTGAATATCACTTGGGCACAGATATCAGCCGTGAAGCCGTCTGCACCCGGGGCCTTTTTGGGATTAAAGCTTCTCAAAACCGCCATGAGCTCAACCATGGTGAATGGAGGATCATGCTTCTCAGCATGTTCCCTGTCATTCACATGTTTCGCCCTTTCCCTGATGCGTGCATGGTCCACGTTATCGTCAATAGGTAGATCTTCCGGGTAAAAAGCCTCCGCCAGAATCCTGGCGGAGTCTTGTAGGTCAACCTCACGTCCGTCTTTTACGAGAGGTAAGTCTTCCGACCGTTTAGATGTCTTACCAATCACCCGGTAGATCCCCTCCCAGACCCCTTCCCTATCCTGTCTCTCGCAGAAGTTCTTCCAGCTAGATATCTGTGCCGTTTGCGCTGCATGTTCATATGTTTTCTTTGCTTCCAGGTACTCTTCGACGACGGCTGCTCTACGGACCGGTGCTGCACATCTGATACGGCGCTTTTTGGTGACGACATCCCTCTTCAGCTGGGAAAGTTCCTCGGACCACCACGGCGAGACCAGGGTTTCCTTGGATTTCTTCTTTGGTAACGTATCATCGCATGCTTTTTCGATTACGTCTGAGTACCCTTTGACGAATTTTTCCAATTCCTCCCTGGTTTGGATCCTCTCCACCGCAGTACTAGTGAAGCCCCTATCTTCCATTAACTGGTTTAATTTCTCACGAAATTGTTCCCAGTTTGCTTTTTTTGTGTTATATCGGCGCGTTGTCCGCTCTACACTGGGGCCTTTTGATTTGACTAGCCTGATCTCGAAGAGGATCCCATTGTGATCCGAGCTTGTGATGTCGTCAACCACTCTCCAGTTATCCACCAGATGCAACAACCCCATGGAACAAGCTGTTACGTCGACGTGGCTGGCATACGTCTTTCCTCCTCTGGGTAGGTTAGGTTAGGTTAGGTTAGGTTAGGTTAGGTTAGGTTAGGTTAGGTTAGGTTAGGTTAGGTTAGGTTAGGTTAGGTTAGGTTAGGTTAGGTTAGGTTAGGTTAGGTTAGGTTAGGTTAGGTTAGGTTAGGTTAGGTTAGGTTAGGTTAGGTTAGGTTAGGTTAGGTTAGGTTAGGTTAGGTTAGGTTAGGTTAGGTTAGGTTAGGTTAGGTTAGGTTAGGTTAGGTTTTTTTTTTTTTTTTTTTTTTTTTTTTTTTTTTTTTTTTTAAATCTACTACCTCCAACATAATCGGAGACTTTATTTATAGTTATTAATTTTTTTAAAACAATCAAGGAAAATCTTCAGCAAGACATCTGGGAAGGGAGGACCCAGATAGTGCCGGATTTCTACCGGCTAAAAACCTTAATTGTTTGGGGCTGTTTTCGTGCTCTTTTGTGGGCAGTTTTCAAGCTCTTTTCAATTTTTACAATACTCTTATTCTATTCATACCCACCACCAATAATATTAAAGACTAACTTAGTTTCTCTTACATCTATTTTTCTACATCTCTTACATCTATTTTTCCATCTTAATTACAATTTATGTTGTTCTATACTGGTTTTCTAACACAATGTTTCTTATGCTAAATTTTCTATGCTATTGAATAATATAATCATTATATTATGATAGCATTGTTACTTTACCTAGTTTTATTTTTATTTACAGTTTTGCTAGCTATATTTGTACAGTATTTCATGAACTTGTCTCTTTCCTTGCTTATCATTATATCTTTAATGGATTCGATGTTTAATTTAATTCCAATTTTTTGCTCGAGTTCGAACCTTTCCCTACCGAAAATTGGACAGTGGAGAAGCAAGTGTGGAACTGTCTCAGACAATGCCGGATCACATTTACATGATGGGTTCTCTTTGCACTTAAATCTGTTTAAGTATTCAGAGAACCCACCATGCCCCGTCATTATCTGCGTTTTAAGATTTGTAAGTTCCATCTTGCGAATTGTTCCGTACGCGGTCATTACGTCTGGGAAAAACAGCTTTGTGATGGCACCGGTGTCTCCCTGCACATATCTGCGGTTCCACTCGTCAAGCGATACACCTCGTATGCTTCGCTTGACGTGCGAGACCGGACAAAGATCGTAATCGGGCTTTCGTTTTGTGTTTAGGGCAGCCTCCTTCGCCAACTCGTCCGCCCGCTCGTTACCCTTTAACCCCGCATGGGCTTTTATCCAAAACAGCTTTACCATTTTGTTTTGGAGAGACAAAGTTTTTAGATTTTCTCTCGCGTGAACTGCTAAGGGGTGAAGGCAACAAGGGTTCTTTATTGTCAGTAGGGCTGCCATGGAGTCACTGTAAAGGCCGAAGGTTAATTCTTTCCGGCTCAGCATCAAAGATATCGCCTTGTTTATTGCCAGGAGCTCGGCTTGGTAGACGGTGCAGTACGGGGATAAGAAAAGTTTAACAGCCCTTATTTCATTGTTTCCTTTCCAGATGGAAAGCGCTGCTCCAACCCTTCCGTTTATCTTACTCCCGTCTGTAAAAACGCGAATTTCGAAGTCGCTATTAGCTCCTAAGCGTTCTTGGTCCGTTAGGCTTCCAATTTCCAAGTCGACACTTTCCGCTGGATGTGGAGCTTTCAGGGCTGAGGCCATCCGTTCGACCTCCCTGTCGCCCAGATCTCGCTGTGGCTTTATTCCCTTTTTGGCTTCATACAATTGTGCGGCTTCTCGAACCCGAAGGTCGAGAGGGAGTATTCCTGCCAGTACGAGCGCTGAGTTAAGGGAGACCGTGCGGTAGGCTTTACATATTTTTTGGGCGACTCCTCGTTGCACAGCTGCCAGATATTTTATAATTCCCAGTTTTGTTGCTGCCGGTGCCCACACACTAGCAGCGTACAGGATTATGGGCTCCACTGTCGCTGTATATATGATTCGTATGATTTCGGGGTGAAGTCCCCAGCTGGTCTTGGCTGCCTTTGACAGTTGCTTGTGGATTGCGGTTGCCTTCCGACAGACGTGTGAGACGTGGGAGTTAAAGGTCAGCTTTTCGTCAATTATGACACCGAGCATCTTGATTTCTTTAACCATTTCCACGTGGACACCTCCCATGTTCAGGCGTGGGGTATCGTATTTAAGCCTACGAGTAATCACCATGGCACTAGTTTTGTGCGGGGCGAATTTTAATTTATTTCGGGCTCCCCACGCCTGGACATGTTCGAGTGTGTGGTTTGCACGTCTCTGAATTTCCTCTGCCGAGTCACCGTCGAAAATTAATACTACGTCGTCGGCGAAGGCTTGGCAATAATCCCCTCTGTCAGCTAGGCTTTTCAGTAATGGATCCAGCAGGAGATTCCAGAGGATCGGACCCCCAATCGAGCCCTGCACGCACCCCTTTCTGGCGTCCCTTTGGTGCTCCTCCCCCGCGTATCTCACCTTGACTCTCCTGTTGCTGAGATAGCTGTCGACGACCCGTCTCAAGTTCACTGGGCATTTTTCTTCGGCCAGTCGGACTTTTATAGCCGGCCACCAGGCACTGTCGAAGGCTCCCTCTATATCCAGGGACACTAGTGTCACAATCCTCTTTTTATCGAGTTTGTTGTGAATGTGTCTCATGAGGGTATAGAGGGAGTCCTCAGTGCTCCGTTGGGGCATGAACCCGTATTGGCTGGCGCTCATTTTTGGTAGCAAGTGGTACTTGAGGCGGGCCACCAGCATTTTCTCAAATATCTTTCCTAGGACTGGCAACAGTCCAATGGGCCTATATGCTTTAGGAGACGAATAGTTTCCTTTTCCTGGCTTTTTAAGGATTATGACTGTTGCCTCCTTCCAGGCTTCAGGAAAGTGGTGGTACTCTAGGCATTTATTAAGCAGAGTCAGGAACACCTCAGGGTTACCATCAATAGCTTTGCAGCAGATGTCGGAAGTTAATCCATCTCCACCGGGGGCTTTTTTGGGATTGAAGGATCCGCATGCCCCTCTCAGTTCCGCCATGGTAAACAATGGGTCACAGGGACCATCTTGCTCCCCTGTGTTAACCATGCTGGCTTTTAAGCGAACTTGTTGATGGAAAGCGTCATCGCCATCTGCGAGGTCCTCCGGATAGAACGTCTCGGCGAGTAGTCTGGCGGAGCCTTTTGCGTCTAACACTTTTCCGTCTTTTTCAAGCAGCGGATCCTCCTCCCTGCGCGTTGTTCTTCCGATCACTCTGTAAATCCCCTCCCAGACCCCTTCCTTCTCCTGTCTTCCACAGAACTCTCTCCAGCTCTCAACTTGGGCCTGCTTTGCTCTGGATTCATATTCCGCCTTGTGTTTAAGGTAGTCTTCGACGACTCTCGACCTACGGGCTGGCGCGGCACATCTAATTCGTCGCTTTCTCACAGTGACTGCCCTCTTCATTTCGGCGAGCTCCTCGGACCACCACGGCACTGCTAGCTTTTCTTGGGTTTTCTTGATAGGCATTGAATGTACACACGCCTCTTTAATCGCTTCAGTATATTTATTGAGTGCTACATCAATTTCTTCTTTGCATTTTATGTTGTTTATTTCTGCTACTGTTAGTTGGTTTTCAGCCATAAGATGAGATAATTTAGAGTGAAATTCAGACCATTTTGCTTTTTTGGTGTTGTACATTCTCGTGGTTCTGCCTATTTGAATACCTTTTGATTTTTGTAACCGTACGTTAAAAACAATGCCGTTGTGGTCCGAGGACGTCAGGCCTTCGTCTACTTTCCAGCAGTCTACCAAGTCCATCAGGTTGGCTGAGCATGCTGTAATGTCGACATAACTGCTTAAGCGTTGCCCTCCTCTGACCGTGTCGAAAGTCGGAGTATTTCCACTGTTCATTATGTGCAGACCCATTTCGTCGATGGCGCCAGCTGTCTCCTCACCCCGATAATCAATTAAGGGACTACCCCACCAAGGGTTTTTGGCATTTGAGTCGCCGGCGATTATAACCCTGTCCGAGCCAACCTGCTCCACAATCCGCTTTAGTTGATCCAGGTACCGCTCTATGGGTTCGTCGGGCTCAAAGTAAAAGGATATGAGGGTAATTTCCCAGGCGCTGGTCTGGATTCCTACCACCGAGATGTTTTTAGTGGTAAGTTTCGGGTACTGTTTTACCTTTAGCTCTTTATCAAAGACGGCTATTGCCGCCTTGACAGGCCCATCTCCTACACCAGCGTCCTGGAAAAACCTCACACCCCTTTGGCCCGCGATGGTTTTTGCCCCTCCCACATAAGGCTCCTGGATCAATGCCACTGCTACTCCTCGTTTCTCAACTTCGATAAGGAGCTCGTTGTAAGCAAGTTTCTTGCGTTGAAGGTTGGCCTGAACAAATTTGTAGAACATTGGGTTGACTTGGGTGCCCTTAGCAATATGCTACGGTAGATCGGGCAACCTCATCCCATCTTCGGCGAGTTGGGCAAGCAGAGCTAAATGCATTGTGCTCCGTGTCCTCCACTTTGGTCTTCGTGCAATTTTTGCAGCTTGGTGGTACACCAGAGAGCCAATCGGCGCACTCTGACCGCATGTGAGGGCCGCCACAATGACTGCAAGAGTCAACGGATTCTTTACAATATTTCTTCCCGTGTCCGTAGCCCAGACAACGGGTACATTGGACTAGGGGAGACTGATCCTCTACTCTGATGCGTTGTAAGTCAATGTGGACACTTCCCATATCGAGCACCCTACGCCAGATGGTAGGTGAGACACTCATCACTACGTGGCCAGTGTGGGGGTTTCTAGCTTTTCTTCTGTACTTGATCTCTACGCGGTCTTCCTCAACGTCGAGGTCATGGAAAACATCCCGATTTTGATTTCTTAGTGCTTTCAGCACTTCTTCATCTGTGTTAATAGTAAGCACGTTTTTAAAGATGAGGAGCGGGTCTTTATTTTTCATTTCCTCGACGTTGAGGTTTTCTTCGTTTTTGCCCAGCTTTTCTTTCATTTTGTTCCTTTCTTCCCTAGAGCTGAATCCCATAATAATTTTCCTATCCTTAGCCTTTCTAACCTTTTCTACCTTTATCCATCCCTCCTTCGCGTCAACCACCCTTCTAACCCTGTCCAGTACTTCCTCTCCCGTTTCTTCCTCATTTTTAGAGGTAACTACCACTGAGTGTAGTGTACCTCTAACAGGAGGTTTTTCTCTACTTTGAGCAGCAACACTGGCATATGTTGGGAGGCGGTCCACTACTTCCCTCTGTTTCTCGATAGAATCTTTGAGTTCTTGCATTTTCGTATTGCTTTCTCGTATTAACTTGGAGTGTTCTTCGATTTTCTCGAGTAACACTCTAGAGTCAGCATTGACGAAAAAGGTGGTATCAGCTGCGAGGGTATCTAGCGCCGCTTCAGCTGGTGTAGCTTGCGTTTGCTTGGTCTTTTTTACTTTTAATTCTTGTTCAGAGTCCTTGACCAGACTGTAGAGTTTGTCAATTGCTTCAATAATACCGTTTTTAATTTCCGTTTTTATATTTCTAGAATTATTTAGGTGAAGCTTCGCTTTGTTTAAGCTGGCTCTAGCTTCAGCAGTTCGGTCCAAAGCTTTTGTTTTCGGGGGAGAGACGACTTCTACCGAGGGCCGTCGTGTCGGCGCAACTGGACTGTCCTGCGACAGAGCTGATTTTTGTCTAGGTTCCGCAGTTCCAGCCTGCGTCGTCATGTTTGTTTGGCGGCGGGGATTTTCGTCAGTGCTTGCTAATTCCCATTCGCCAATACTACGCCTTACGTTTTGGCCCGCTGCGTCTGACTCTACATTCGACGGGGACTTGCCTCCGTTGGTTGGTTTTGGGGTTCTGATTCCAACAAACATAGTGGTGCCGGAGGTATGCGTCAATCGATAAAAGTTAAAAGTGTAAAAATATTAATAAATTTATTAATAAATGGTCAAATAAAAGAAATAAAATGTATAATATAAAATGAGCAAGGAAAGAGCCGTTTTCCAACAATAAAATCAGTTTAGAAATAAAGATTTACGTCAACAAAACCCAAACGAAAAATTTTTAAGTTAAAAAGTCAAAAAGCCTTCGAGATAGAGTGGAAAAAATTTTCAGCTCTATGTAGAGCTAATTCAGGGGGTCCACCGGATAGCTCTCCCCGAGCCCTTTCCAACAACCCCAAACACGGGGTGTCTATCCCAACTGGTTCCAGAGAAAACCCGGTTTGAAAAAATCCAAGATGGCGGCCGGATTTGGTTACTCGGCGATTTCTCCGCAACCAGGCGACCGAAAAACCCCGCGCTTGGGCTCCACGTGTTGGGCTCGCCGAGCTCTACCCGATGGAACTGTTTTCAGGCTGAAAAAATTTTCCCTCCTGAAAACGCCTGAAACAAGTCTGATGTCGCGGGCAGGGGTGGGGGAAGGTTCCCAAAGAAAACCCCAGTCTTCTACGACTCTCCGTTCACGAGAAATCGGAGTTTGAAAATTTCCAAGATGGCGTCCGAAATGTCAAACTCGAAGTTTGAACGCCGATTTCTCGGGTCCGGGGAGCCGCAGAGTGCCCGCGTTTGGGCTTGGAGTACTCAGCTCGATCTCCTCTATATGATGAAACCGGTTTCAGGGCCCTGAAAAATCTTGGTCTCTGATCCGCCTGAAATTCAGCAATCACGTAGGCGATGGTCTAACGAGCGGAAATCCGAAATCCGCAAAGTCGTACGACTTTGCAGTCAAAAGTTATGGCGGACCAAAGAAAAACAAGATGGCCGCCGAGCTGTCAAAGTGCGGAGCAAATCGTTAATAACTTTGCAACGGATGGTCAGAAAAGAACGCGGTTTTGAATGTACAGCTCGGCTTGACCTCCCGCACGCCCTGAAAACGGTTTCAGCCCAAAAAATTTTCAGGCGCTGAAATCGCCTGAAACCCAATATTTTCGATAAACGCCCCAATTCAAGTGCCAACTGTGGCAACGTGGGGTTTCTATCACTATTCGTTCCGGAGATATGAATTTTTAAAATTTATAACCAAAAAACCAAAATGGCGGATTTTGTCCAAAATCGCCGTTTTTTAAGTTAGCGGCCCCGAGTTTGGGCTTAACTAAGGTCGGATACCTATCAAAAATACAATAATGAAGTCAAATTTGGAATATATGTATTAATTTTGAATTTAGAAGCAAAAATAACAAAAAAATCAATATCTCCGGAACCAAAAATCACAAAAATACAAAAAATACACGAAAATTTTCCTAAAATAGGGTACTATCACACAGAATAATAAAATAAATTTTTTCCATACAAAAATGTTTAGGTATTAGTAAAAATGTAATTTTGATGGTTTTTATTTAATAAAAGATAAAATAATAATAATAAAATTTTGAAAATTTGTAAGGGTATAGAACAGGCTAGCGCGCAACGGAATCTAAAATAAAAAATATATGTACTGCCTGAGGATTTTCGGGAAATTGAAGTTGAAAATGAAATTTTTAAAATTAAATGAATTAAAAACTAAGAGTCCAAAAATTATTTTGAAAGTACCACTATACTTGAAATTCACTGGTGCTGCCGGCTGCCTCGTCAGAATGGACCGCGCGCCGCTCCTTCTAGTAGCACGTGGCCACGTGGTTTAGGTATTTTCAGCAATTTCAGCGGAATAGCTCGCTGAAAAACTCTGGATTTTGGCTGGAAGCTGCAACTCAGTGTTCCCCACCCGGGGAAAGAAGAAAATTTGGGGGTCGTCGATCTCGTTTCCACGCTGTAGGCGTCCAAAGTTTAAAAAATTTCACCACTTAACCTCACTTTGGGTTTTTTCACTTTGGACAAAAACACAAAACACTTTCGCACAAGCCAAATGCACACACAGGTAGAGCGCGTGATTACGCAACTTTTGGTGCTAAAAACTTCAAAATCGGACGTAAATTGCCGTTTTCGCGAATTTTTTAGTACGGAGCACGTGTTTTTTGCTGCTTACGCGGGCGTGGTCGGGCCCAGACTCCGGTTAGGTTAGGTTAGGTTAGGTTAGGTTAGGTTAGGTTAGGTTAGGTTAGGTTTTTTTTTTTTTTTTTTTTTTTTTTTTTTTTTTTTTTTTGTTAATCATAATTGCTCTCCGACGTGGTGGTTGGAGGTTTAAATTTCCTAATACTTCGTTGGCTTTACATATTTAAGCAGTCATCCCTGATTGGGATTTTTTCGTGTTTTAGTTTTTTCTATTTTAAATTTTATTTTAGAGATTTATTTGTAATTGTGTATTTTTCGGCGTTATTTATTTATTTGTTTTTGCATGATTAGTTCTAACACATGTTTAATATATTACAGTATATTAAGACGTGTTATATTCTTATACTAAGTTTTATTACTATTAACAACAAATTTAACTATTTTAATACAAAACTCCAAGAATTCATCTCTTTGTTCTTTGTTATTTATTATACTTGCAATTGTGTTTTTGTTAATAACCATGTCTATTTTATTTTCCAGGTCATATCTATCTACACAGAACATCGGGCACTCTATTACAAGGTGAGTTATTGTTTGTTCAGCGCAAGGGTCACATTTACACGCAGGGGAGTCCTTTTTTTTAAATCTGTGGAGGTATTCGGCGAATCCTCCATGTCCAGTCATCAATTGTGTATGCATGTGGGTCATGTTTATTTTTTTACAGGTTTTGTAGGCTTCTATGGCGTTTGGGAAAAATAATTTTGTTACGCTTGCTTTGGTTTCAGTAATGTACCTGTTATTCCATTCATCAACCGAACCATCTCTGATGGTCCGTTTGATGAATGAAATAGGGCACATATCATAATCGGGCTTAGTTTTTTTGTTCAAAGCTGCGTCTTTTGCCAATACATCCGCCCTTTCATTGCCTATTATGCCAATGTGAGCCTTTACCCAGAAAAGTTTTACAGTTTTACCAGCATTTCCCATTTGTCGTAGGTTCTTTCTTATTCCGACTATCAAGGGGTGACATGCGTCACAGCTTTTCAGCAGTTCAAGTGATGATCGGGAATCACTGAATATAGCAAATTTGTTCGCTGTGCTGCCCTTTATTAGTTCCGAAGCCCGATACATAGCGTACAGTTCCGCTTGGAAGACGGTGCAGTACTTCTCCAACTTGAATTTACGACTCTTGGTTTCAACGGCTCCATCCCACCAAGATAGAGCCGCACCAACCTTGCCTTCAATTTTACTTCCATCGGTGAAGATGTGTACTGCACCCTCCTCCATGATCAGACGAATGTCGTCCTCCCCTTCAAGACAGCCAAAATCGAATTCCTCCTCCGTTGAAGGATGCGGTTTTGCCAAAAAACTTTCCTTTTCTTCCACAGAACGGTCTCCAAGAATTTGTTGAGGCTTCCCTCTCTTGGCTTCATATAAAGATGCTACCTCCTTTATCCTCAGATCTAGGGGCAGCAGTCCTGTTAATATAAGAGCTGAGTTCATGGACACCGTTCTGTATGATTTGCTAATCTTCTGGGCAAAGCCCCTAAGAACAGTATTCAGCTGGTTTTTCACATAAATTTTTTCCGCTGCCTTTGCCCAAACACTGGCCGCGTACAAAATGACGGGCTCGACCACCGCTGTGTAAATCATCCGAACGACCTCTGAGTTTAACCCCCAAGTCACCCGAGCTGCACATGACAACTGTTTAAAGATATTTGTTGCTTTCTTACAAATATATGTGACGTGGCCCTGGTAAGTTAATTTATGGTCGATGATAAGACCAAGGAGCTTCATCTCTTCTACCAATCCAATGTTAATTCCACCCATGTGCAGCCGTGGAGCGTCATATTTTAACTTTTTGGTTATAAGCATTGCGTTCGTCTTATGCGGAGCAAATTTGAGCTTATTTTTGGCGCCCCACTGATGCACACGGGCCAGACAGTTTTGACACTAAAATCACTGTAATCTGAGCACAATTGCCGATTTTATCGATTTTTTAGTGCGGAGCACGTGTATTTCGTGGCTTTCACGGGCGCGGTCGGGCCAAAACTGGGTTAGGTTAGGTTAGGTTAGGTTAGGTTAGGTTAGGTTAGGTTAGGTTAGGTTAGGTTAGGTTAGGTTAGGTTAGGTTAGGTTAGGTTAGGTTAGGTTAGGTTAGGTTAGGTTAGGTTAGGTTAGGTTAGGTTAGGTTAGGTTAGGTTAGGTTAGGTTAGGTTAGGTTAGGTTAGGTTAGGTTAGGTTAGGTTAGGTTAGGTTAGGTTAGGTTAGGTTAGGTTAGGTTAGGTTAGGTTAGGTTAGGTTAGGTTAGGTTAGGTTAGGTTAGGTTAGGTTAGGTTAGGTTAGGTTAGGTTAGGTTAGGTTAGGTTAGGTTAGGTTAGGTTAGGTTAGGTTAGGTTAGGTTAGGTTAGGTTAGGTTAGGTTAGGTTAGGTTAGGTTAGGTTAGGTTAGGTTAGGTTAGGTTAGGTTAGGTTAGGTTAGGTTAGGTTAGGTTAGGTTAGGTTAGGTTAGGTTAGGTTAGGTTAGGTTAGGTTAGGTTAGGTTAGGTTAGGTTAGGTTAGGTTAGGTTAGGTTAGGTTAGGTTAGGTTAGGTTAGGTTAGGTTAGGTTAGGTTAGGTTAGGTTAGGTTAGGTTAGGTTAGGTTAGGTTAGGTTAGGTTAGGTTAGGTTAGGTTAGGTTAGGTTAGGTTAGGTTAGGTTAGGTTAGGTTAGGTTAGGTTAGGTTAGGTTAGGTTAGGTTAGGTTAGGTTAGGTTAGGTTAGGTTAGGTTAGGTTAGGTTAGGTTAGGTTAGGTTAGGTTAGGTTAGGTTAGGTTAGGTTAGGTTAGGTTAGGTTAGGTTAGGTTAGGTTAGGTTAGGTTAGGTTAGGTTAGGTTAGGTTAGGTTAGGTTAGGTTAGGTTAGGTTAGGTTAGGTTAGGTTAGGTTAGGTTAGGTTAGGTTAGGTTAGGTTAGGTTAGGTTAGGTTAGGTTAGGTTAGGTTAGGTTAGGTTAGGTTAGGTTAGGTTAGGTTAGGTTAGGTTAGGTTAGGTTAGGTTAGGTTAGGTTAGGTTAGGTTAGGTTAGGTTAGGTTAGGTTAGGTTAGGTTAGGTTAGGTTAGGTTAGGTTAGGTTAGGTTAGGTTAGGTTAGGTTAGGTTAGGTTAGGTTAGGTTAGGTTAGGTTAGGTTAGGTTAGGTTAGGTTAGGTTAGGTTAGGTTAGGTTAGGTTAGGTTAGGTTAGGTTAGGTTAGGTTAGGTTAGGTTAGGTTAGGTTAGGTTAGGTTAGGTTAGGTTAGGTTAGGTTAGGTTAGGTTAGGTTAGGTTAGGTTAGGTTAGGTTAGGTTAGGTTAGGTTAGGTTAGGTTAGGTTAGGTTAGGTTAGGTTAGGTTAGGTTAGGTTAGGTTAGGTTAGGTTAGGTTAGGTTAGGTTAGGTTAGGTTAGGTTAGGTTAGGTTAGGTTAGGTTAGGTTAGGTTAGGTTAGGTTAGGTTAGGTTAGGTTAGGTTAGGTTAGGTTAGGTTAGGTTAGGTTAGGTTAGGTTAGGTTAGGTTAGGTTAGGTTAGGTTAGGTTAGGTTAGGTTAGGTTAGGTTAGGTTAGGTTAGGTTAGGTTAGGTTAGGTTAGGTTAGGTTAGGTTAGGTTAGGTTAGGTTAGGTTAGGTTAGGTTAGGTTAGGTTAGGTTAGGTTAGGTTAGGTTAGGTTAGGTTAGGTTAGGTTAGGTTAGGTTAGGTTAGGTTAGGTTAGGTTAGGTTAGGTTAGGTTAGGTTAGGTTAGGTTAGGTTAGGTTAGGTTAGGTTAGGTTAGGTTAGGTTAGGTTAGGTTAGGTTAGGTTAGGTTAGGTTAGGTTAGGTTAGGTTAGGTTAGGTTAGGTTAGGTTAGGTTAGGTTAGGTTAGGTTAGGTTAGGTTAGGTTAGGTTAGGTTAGGTTAGGTTAGGTTAGGTTAGGTTAGGTTAGGTTAGGTTAGGTTAGGTTAGGTTAGGTTAGGTTAGGTTAGGTTAGGTTAGGTTAGGTTAGGTTAGGTTAGGTTAGGTTAGGTTAGGTTAGGTTAGGTTAGGTTAGGTTAGGTTAGGTTAGGTTAGGTTAGGTTAGGTTAGGTTAGGTTAGGTTAGGTTAGGTTAGGTTAGGTTAGGTTAGGTTAGGTTAGGTTAGGTTAGGTTAGGTTAGGTTAGGTTAGGTTAGGTTAGGTTAGGTTAGGTTAGGTTAGGTTAGGTTAGGTTAGGTTAGGTTAGGTTAGGTTAGGTTAGGTTAGGTTAGGTTAGGTTAGGTTAGGTTAGGTTAGGTTAGGTTAGGTTAGGTTAGGTTAGGTTAGGTTAGGTTAGGTTAGGTTAGGTTAGGTTAGGTTAGGTTAGGTTAGGTTAGGTTAGGTTAGGTTAGGTTAGGTTAGGTTAGGTTAGGTTAGGTTAGGTTAGGTTAGGTTAGGTTAGGTTAGGTTAGGTTAGGTTAGGTTAGGTTAGGTTAGGTTAGGTTAGGTTAGGTTAGGTTAGGTTAGGTTAGGTTAGGTTAGGTTAGGTTAGGTTAGGTTAGGTTAGGTTAGGTTAGGTTAGGTTAGGTTAGGTTAGGTTAGGTTAGGTTAGGTTAGGTTAGGTTAGGTTAGGTTAGGTTAGGTTAGGTTAGGTTAGGTTAGGTTAGGTTAGGTTAGGTTAGGTTAGGTTAGGTTAGGTTAGGTTAGGTTAGGTTAGGTTAGGTTAGGTTAGGTTAGGTTAGGTTAGGTTAGGTTAGGTTAGGTTAGGTTAGGTTAGGTTAGGTTAGGTTAGGTTAGGTTAGGTTAGGTTAGGTTAGGTTAGGTTAGGTTAGGTTAGGTTAGGTTAGGTTAGGTTAGGTTAGGTTAGGTTAGGTTAGGTTAGGTTAGGTTAGGTTAGGTTAGGTTAGGTTAGGTTAGGTTAGGTTAGGTTAGGTTAGGTTAGGTTAGGTTAGGTTAGGTTAGGTTAGGTTAGGTTAGGTTAGGTTAGGTTAGGTTAGGTTAGGTTAGGTTAGGTTAGGTTAGGTTAGGTTAGGTTAGGTTAGGTTAGGTTAGGTTAGGTTAGGTTAGGTTAGGTTAGGTTAGGTTAGGTTAGGTTAGGTTAGGTTAGGTTAGGTTAGGTTAGGTTAGGTTAGGTTAGGTTAGGTTAGGTTAGGTTAGGTTAGGTTAGGTTAGGTTAGGTTAGGTTAGGTTAGGTTAGGTTAGGTTAGGTTAGGTTAGGTTAGGTTAGGTTAGGTTAGGTTAGGTTAGGTTAGGTTAGGTTAGGTTAGGTTAGGTTAGGTTAGGTTAGGTTAGGTTAGGTTAGGTTAGGTTAGGTTAGGTTAGGTTAGGTTAGGTTAGGTTAGGTTAGGTTAGGTTAGGTTAGGTTAGGTTAGGTTAGGTTAGGTTAGGTTAGGTTAGGTTAGGTTAGGTTAGGTTAGGTTAGGTTAGGTTAGGTTAGGTTAGGTTAGGTTAGGTTAGGTTAGGTTAGGTTAGGTTAGGTTAGGTTAGGTTAGGTTAGGTTAGGTTAGGTTAGGTTAGGTTAGGTTAGGTTAGGTTAGGTTAGGTTAGGTTAGGTTAGGTTAGGTTAGGTTAGGTTAGGTTAGGTTAGGTTAGGTTAGGTTAGGTTAGGTTAGGTTAGGTTAGGTTAGGTTAGGTTAGGTTAGGTTAGGTTAGGTTAGGTTAGGTTAGGTTAGGTTAGGTTAGGTTAGGTTAGGTTAGGTTAGGTTAGGTTAGGTTAGGTTAGGTTAGGTTAGGTTAGGTTAGGTTAGGTTAGGTTAGGTTAGGTTAGGTTAGGTTAGGTTAGGTTAGGTTAGGTTAGGTTAGGTTAGGTTAGGTTAGGTTAGGTTAGGTTAGGTTAGGTTAGGTTAGGTTAGGTTAGGTTAGGTTAGGTTAGGTTAGGTTAGGTTAGGTTAGGTTAGGTTAGGTTAGGTTAGGTTAGGTTAGGTTAGGTTAGGTTAGGTTAGGTTAGGTTAGGTTAGGTTAGGTTAGGTTAGGTTAGGTTAGGTTAGGTTAGGTTAGGTTAGGTTAGGTTAGGTTAGGTTAGGTTAGGTTAGGTTAGGTTAGGTTAGTTAGGTTAGGTTAGGTTAGGTTAGGTTAGGTTAGGTTAGGTTAGGTTAGGTTAGGTTAGGTTAGGTTAGGTTAGGTTAGGTTAGGTTAGGTTAGGTTAGGTTAGGTTAGGTTAGGTTAGGTTAGGTTAGGTTAGGTTAGGTTAGGTTAGGTTAGGTTAGGTTAGGTTAGGTTAGGTTAGGTTAGGTTAGGTTAGGTTAGGTTAGGTTAGGTTAGGTTAGGTTAGGTTAGGTTAGGTTAGGTTAGGTTAGGTTAGGTTAGGTTAGGTTAGGTTAGGTTAGGTTAGGTTAGGTTAG